>NMRB01002618.1:39972-55887 GCA_002633025.1 Notospermus geniculatus | reverse complement strand
GAGGATAAATGAAAGGATTCATGACAGTTAATTATTCGAATTTAGTCAGGTTTGACAATAATTGGTGATTTTGTTCAGTACATGAAATACACTATGCACCACAGGCAGCATATGGGTAAACCATAACGTACCAGGCAATAGCCGTCAATGTCATATCGTAAAAGAAGCTATGCCTGGTCGATATGGTTACCATAACTACATTTTGTTAGAAATCTACCGTCTGAAACGCGCATGCTGTGGAGCAACGACGGTAAGCACTGTAGCGCCACGGCCGTGTCTACGGCAGATATGGGAACTATCTCCTGACATTCGCCTGGCTTTGAAAACAGCCAGAATCGGAGTTCGATCATCAAAAAAATCAATTATCTCCCGGATAATACGCAATATCTGTTCATTATAGGCCTATTCCATATAAGAACTTGTGGTTAAACTTCATAACAAAGCAAAACCAACTCCGATTCGGTGCAAAAGTGTCCCGATTCGGTCCAATCCGGTCCGATTTGGTCCGATTCGGTGTTCTTACGAACCGTTGTGAAATTGATGACATTTTATATGATGAAATGTGCCGACTACCTACCGGTAGCCTAGGCCTACCGTCCCCGTCCCCATCGACATCGTCGATCGAACGATTCACTCACAAATTCCAAGATCACACCATGTGACCATCGCATTCCCATGAGATTGATAAGGATCAAGAGAATGAAACTAGGCCTATTATGAGATTGATAAGGAGGCCTACTATCATATGATATTGATAAGGATCCGAGGGAATGAAACTAGGCCTAATAGATTATCATCCTCATGATCCAGAAATTGAATGAATGAGGCGTTTTTCATTTTTCATTTATCATAAATCATAGCTATCATATTGTCAAATATTTTTTTAATCTTTTCAGAATTGGAAGCCGGGCCAAAGCAAGAAAAAGTCAAAGTGTAAGAACCCAGGGAAAATTGTTGAATGTGTCTTTCATATAAACCCTGCTGCTGCATTCTCAATAATGGCGCTGACATTTTTACATTTTCATGATTTTCCAATCTCGAAATTGAAATTGGAAAACAAAAGCTAGCCTACTGTATACATGTAGGTCTGTGTGATGTTGCAGTCAATCTTATGTAACTACCCCAGCTCTGCTCCCATATGGTGGATGGTTTCTTTTTTCTCTCCAGCTAAAAAAGCAGCCCCTGATTTAGATGATGTCCTCGGTGATCTTCTTGGGGAAGATGGTAAGTCTAGTCTGTAGTCATGTCTGTAGATTTGTTGTCATCAACAAGGGATTCTTATTGTTAAGAGTATGTGGTGAACACAAACTTATTTTACTGATGGTGCTGTCCAATTTCAGACTCACTTTCACTTGACTCTGCCAAGCCCAAGAAAACTTCAGCGAAGGGCTCAGTTGCAGGGAAAGGGAAGTCAAAGAACAGGTAAAGCCCCTTGTTTTGTAACTCGTCATGTATTGCCATTGAATGACCAAATTTTTCCAGATGTTACAGTTTGTACTTGGAGGTTTATCTGGTAGGCCTATGGTAATACCTATCTCTTTTCATTCATCTACTTTCTCTATCATAACTTTTATTGTTAATTTTATTTGAAAAGTACTGTAACAGTGGAAATATGGGATATGAAGTCATATTTAATTCTCTGTTTTCAAAGTCCTCGAGATGATGATTTCTACAGTAACCTTGCTGCTGATGCCGATGCTGACTTCTCTGAATCTGTGTCAGAAGCTGACCCAAATGAGATGGCAAAATCTATGGCAGTGAGTATTGATTAATTGAACAGTAATCTGTGAATCTTTTATCAATTAAAAATAAAAGTAAATACCCCGGTAGCTTGGTAATCAGAAAAGTGTACTTCACTAAACAAGTCCAACTTACATGTATGAACGAATTTTTCCAGGGTATTGATGATATGGATGCACACCTCTTTGGTTCCAAAAAGTCCACACCATCCAAAAAGGAATCTGCCAAACCAATGGGAAGGACTGCATCCCCACCAAGGAAGTCCACCCCGCCAAAGGGAGCCCTCAGACCATCAACTGCCCCTGAAAGCACGATAAAGAAGACGGTGACTTTCTCACCACCGCCAACTCCACCTCAAACTGCAGAATTTGATGAAGTGAAACCCAAAACTAAGGCGGGTAACATCAGAGAAGAAGTCAGGGCTAAGGTGGAAAAGAAGAAAATCGACTTTGGAGGTACCACATGTGTTTATTTTTTATTCAAATCCTTTAACAGATATGCTTAATTTTGCTTACTGTGGCAGTGAACCATGCCAAGTGACAAATAAACTACGGTAGTAGGCTAACCGGGGCTGCTCCACTTGAAGAATTTTCTCCTGCGACTTATCTCCAAATGGGAAATTCATCATTGTTTGTTTCCTACGGCTGTACACACGTTCATGATTTATCTCCTTCATGTCCTTCAGAAATAGATGAGGATGACCCCTTGGCTGGCCTCCTGTCCGATGATGAAGAAGAATTCGGAAACAAGAAGAAACCGCCCAAGAAATCAGGATTGAAGTCAGAACCAAAGGCCGAGGAACCTAAGGAAGAGAAGTCACCTTCACCGAGAACAGAAATTGTTGAGGAAAAGAAGGAAATAAGTACCGGTAAGTGATTCAAGTTCACACGTCTTTTAACCTTTAATGCACCAGAATTCTGCAGGTTTTATCAATTTTAGGAAGTTTTCACTGCCTGATCCCCAATTCCAAAACAGCAAGAAATCACAGTTGGTATTCATGAAACACTAAGTCCAGAAGTATCACGGCGCTTGATCCCTGTTTTGTGCACGAGGCTCGGGCTGGCACGAAATTATTTGTAGCCTTTTTGCGCTTCTGCATGTAATCAAGATGCTGTTAACACGCTATGACGTTCACTGTGCTAACAGCTTAGCTGTTATTACTAACTGTATGTCCCACCAGGGCCTAGAAGTAGAATGATGGATGTCGATCGGCCTCCAACAAGAAGTGGCCCAACATTCTTGCATACAACGACGCCGATGTACAATAAAGGCGCTGTGGTTTTGAAGATCTCCATGAGGAAATAAAGTGATCGGAATTGTCGTCATGCAAGCAAGCAGTCTTCGTGGCACGTACAGAAAGAGGTTGGCGATTCGATCAGAGGGTTGTGGGTTCGAATCTCGGTGCCATCACAGATTATTTTTAGTTTTTTCTCATTTGGCAGCTGTGCTGAGATCTTTCCTCATCAAGAGCGTGGTGGCAAGTGAAACCAACTGTGACCGTCCGAGAGGGTGTATCGTTTTCAGAGGTAGTGTGGAAGTGCCTTGTGGCTGTTCGTAATTTCTACCTCTGCCCCTTGGGGTTTATATCTTTTAAGTTCAGCTTTAAGGAGCTGTCTGCACATTTCTGGAAATGATACATGTAGGTCCTGAAAGCTCTTTCTCTAATATACTGGTTCATTGCTACATTGGCCTGGTTTTCGAGCGGTCTAACACGCTTGACATCCAATCCTAACAGGGTCAGTGTGTGGGTTCGATCCCCGGCCAGGACATGTATGTGAAAAGCTGTGAACCAATGAGGAACCGGAGTGCCCAAAGGAGGCGCTGGGCAACAACTCAGTTTTTTAGCTCACTCGTGAGCTTTTACCGTCCTGCGGTGTCCGTCGTCGTCGTCCGGCGTCCGTTAGCAGGGCACGTTTCGTAACCGCTGGAGCTATTGATCTGAAACTTGGTACATATATACCCCTAGGTCAGATGACCTATGACACCAAGTTTCGGTCCGATTCGATTCTTGGCTTGGCCTCCAGGTGGCCAAAACCAAAAACACAAAAAGTGCAATAACTCCTGAACTAATGACTGGATCGTCTCCAAATTTTTATCATAGGTGTGTCTAATTAGGATACATAACATATATAACGGGTTTTTGATTTGACCTACTTTTCAAGGTCACAGAGGTCAAAGTTCGACAAAAGTGACGAACTTGCCACAAGTCCTCATTATTTCACTGAGCATCTTCATATCTTGCATAAACATGTATTAGAGGGGTACCTTCAAAACTACCGAGTTTCGGTCCAATCGGACATCCAATATGGCCACCAGGTGGCGTAACCTGAAAATCATCCAAGTGCTATAACTCAGGAAGGGCTTGATCCAGAGTGCTCAAACTTGATATTTACCTCTCTCTAGGTGACCTTTATGTGCATGTGAAGTTTTGGCCCGATCGGACATCCAATATTGCCGCCATGGTCCATGGACCATTTCATTCAGAAAAGCGTATGCGTTGCGACGTTGAAAACGTCATTGACGTCACACATCGTCCGTGACGTTATGAGCGATACGTCATTCAGAATCAATGACGTCGCTCTTCGGTCTGTTATTTATGCTAAAATAGTCAATTTTATCGATGAAATTCATCATGTTCCCGCTTGAATTTTCGTTTGAAAACATTCAGATATATTGAGTCAGTCTTATACTTGATGATAAACGTGTAAAATTCAAAATTCAATAGACTACTGTATATTAAGGCTAGAAGTATGGTGTAGTTTCAGAATTAAATGGCAAATAATGTTGGCTTGACTTTCGACGTCATAGTTTTAACTGAGTTGTTCTTCAGTGCCACATCACGGACTAGTTCCTCTGGTTCCTCATTAGAGTCTGTCGGATGAGACTGAAAACCGTGGTCCCTTGTACCTGAGTGACTATGCCAGGGCAAGTAAAAGACCCCACACAGGTGGACAGTAGCCTGTCGTGGACTCCACACTGTAGTATAAGCTTAAGATCCAAAAGGGTTATGAAGCTTCAATCCACAAATTATCTATCTATCTATCTACTTTTTATGTTGATTTTCAGTATTATAAGATGCAGGCAGAAGAGGCAAATAAAAAGGAGACAGAGCCAGTGAAAACATTGTTACACCCATTATATGGTGAAGGGCCACATCATAGTCAAACTCCACCAAAATTACCCAAGATGGTGACTTGACACAGTTTTTTTGAATGTTTTTCTGAATCACTCCGTCCTCTCTCCGTCTTGAGTTCTAGAGTTAACAGCCCTTTTTACACGAGAATGGTTGAAGACAGCTTTGGACCAGTCTGAGATCAGTCACGGTGATTTTTATTGTGTAGATTGAAATATAACCGGGTCCAACGAAACTCAGGCTCGAGGCGCGTTCATGCTGCAGTCTCAGACCGGTTCGGAAAGGATAGACCGAAAAGACTGAACTGGCCTTGACCCAGTTCTGTGCACGGTACTAAAGTCAATAAAGGAGAGTCACCAGCGCCACCAGGTGACGGAAGCATGATTTAATTCTTAACTGACTCGAGACCGGTCCTGTTCGATCCGTCTGTTGGCTTCAGCTGGCTCAAGGAGAGACCGGTCCCGTTCGATCCGTCTCCGTGTAGACAGCACAAAGCCACTTACAGGTGAGCTGGTTTCAACTGGCTCAAGGAGAGACCGGTCCCGTTCGATCCGTCTCTGTGTAGACAGCACAAAGCCACTTACAGGTGAGCTGGCTTCAACTGGCTCAAGGAGAGACCGGTCCCGTTCGGTCCGTCTCCGTGTAGACAGCACAAAGCCACTTACAGGTGAGCTGGCTTCAGCTGGCTCAAGGAGACACCGGTCCAAACCGTTCTTGTGTAAAACTGGCTATATCTACACCAGAATTTTTTTCGTCAAATTCTTTTAATTTTCAGTCACTTATTTTGCAAATCTTTCATTTTCAGTTGCTATCTGAATTATTTGGATCAGTGGAGAATGACCGTGTTTAGTTCCCGTGATAATGTTGATATTTACCACCAAATCCACTGGCTTTATCTAATTCATTGAATATTTCTTCAATAACTTCCAGATTGCTCCAAACTATGCCACTAATATCGGCGGTGATCGCCGGTCTGGTCGGCGGATGATCACTAGGCCTACCTTCAACTCGCCCTCGACCAATTTTCAATTCGATAAAAAAGCGCCCTTTTTAACAACACAAGAAATGGCAGACAACAGAAAGGTGCAACATTGTTCATGTTTGATATTGTTTGGTGTGTTGCCGTGGTAACGGAACTTTGTGGATTATTTGTCACCAGTAAAACCAAAACCAACTGAAATACTAAAACACTTGTCTGTTGGTCACGATATGAGTGACCACACCCTGGTATGTCTCTATGATCGGGAGTGACCACCCCCTGGTTGGTCAGCCCCTTTATGACTGAGCCCCCCCCCCATCCCTCATTGTTGCTTTCTCTGTGTGCTTCTTTCTCTGTTAGTGATGACAACACCACATTACAGTGACGGTGGACTTCCAAGACGTCTTGTGATCTACAGTTCATTCCACTTCCCAGTGGCGCGAGGTTTATCAACGATAGCTCCGCAACGGCTGGGTCAGATTTGATGAAACATACATCAATCGACTTGTCTTTCTTGCCGGTATCTTTCTGTTATCTTCATTTTTTGCGTAAGACCGACATAACGGATCCCTTTCTCAAAATCCATTTCATTTCACCATGGTGTTTAGTGCAGTTTACACGTGCGCGATGCATTGCGTCATTTCAAAATGGCCACCATTTCGGCCGTCAACACAAACTGTGAGTTGTGAAGGAACTTTTTTCTGTCACGTTCTGCTCGAAAATGACAGTGATGATGGCTGTAGCGCCAAAAAAGACAAATCCATTGATGTATGGTATGTCTAATTTGACCCAGCCGTTGCGGAGCTATCGTTGATAAACCTCGCGCCACTCGGAACTGGAATGGAGAGTAGTCCTGTTGTGTTGTTACGTCCTTCCTGTTCATTCTCTAGAATCACACATTATATCATGTTGTTGTTGTTGTTGTTGTTGGTGTATGATGTTGTTGATGTTGATAGCATGTCACATCTTTTCCAGCAGTTTGTTAAACTCCCTACACAGTTGTGAGTCGTGCCCCCTTCGGTTTACTCGCTCTCTACAACTGCTTTACTTCCTGGAAGTCGCCGCGTTTGGTCAACAGATGGCGTCATGGCCTGGCGCGAGATTTACAGCCTATCAGCACGCTGCTTTCAGAACTCTTTGGCCCGTTGGCAACGGATGTTCTTGTGCTACCATGGCTATGAACCGCTCGGCCAATGAAAAAGTGTCTCAGGCCAGCTTGGTTACCGGTTGCTCGGGGCTCTCATTGGTCGACTCTCTCAGCGCCATCTGTTGACCTAACGTGGCGAATTGTACGAAGTTAAGCAGTTGTGGAGAGTGGGTAAACCGAAGAGGGCGCGGTACACAACTGCGTAGGGAGTTTAGCAGTTTGTGTGATATGCAGGGTAGAAGTACATTGAGTTGGGAAAGTCCATCAGAGCTTATGGCCTACAATGTAGATGATCTCAGACAGGCGCGGATCCAGGGGGCGCGCCCCCTTTTGGCCAACAAATCTGTAAAATTAACCATGAAATTCTGACATTTGAAGCAAATCATTGAAATTTGCCACAGATTTCAATGTTTCCAGCCTCTTTTCTGTAATCGTGGATCCGCCCCTCCATCAATAATAAAAAGTCGTGGCAACTTTAAGCTGCTCATTTTACAATATTTTTTCCCTGACAGCACACATTGTCTGCCCCGGCAGACGACGGGCCATTGCGACCTCCACGTAGGCTTCCCGGTCTCATCAAGCCTGATGTTAAGGCCATGCTCAGAGAGAATGTAAATGAATAAATTTACTCTTCCTCCCAGATTCCTCCCAAATACTAACAATTCTTGAGGTTTTAAAACTACCCCTTCATTCCCCAAACCAAGTATGACGTTAAAATCATAGACATTTTTCTCCCTAAGGGTCGCAATACGGTTAAACAGCACCGGGTATTACGGTCGCCACGGCAACCAATTCAGGAAAGCTTATTCAAGCAACAGAAGAAAGAGGAGGAACCGGTACAAATTAGAATGCTTCGTTAATGCTTCCAGTCGAGAAAGGCATGATTGGAGTAGTGCTTCATTAATGCTTCTAGTTGAGAAAGGCATGATTGGAGTAGTGTTAAAGCTGTTAATGGTTATGATTACTAGATTAGGTTTGGTAACAACAGGAGCAGAAGGGAGACTTGGAAGAGATTAACTTTGAAAGAGATTTACTTCATGTATCATATCGCCCATCTACCTCCAAGATGTGATATGACTATGCTAACTATCAGGTCAAGAAGATTGAATCCTCATTACCCAGCTTAAAGATAATATATCACGAAATCATTGTTTACATTCAATGTTTGTAAACATGAATGTTTACATTATGTTATTTTGGACTTTTGGGACATGCCAACCCACCAAAATGAATACTTTTGGAATCAACAGAATTTCTAGAGGGGCATGCCACCAACAAATTACTCATAAGACAAAGAAAGCCTGGACATAAACAAACAAAATGTAAATAAACAATGAATTTCGTGGCCCGCGAAAATATCCGTGATATATTATCTTTAATCTGTCATCGCTCCTCGGTCCCTAGCCATTCAGGGGGCCTGCCCGTATGGCTGTCTGTTATGCCTTCATTGGGGAAGATAGAGTGTGATCTTGTCTGTAGTTGCTGTGAACTAACAACCTTGATGATCTGTTTACTGGTGTAGGCCCATATTACAGCTAATTGTCCCCCGGAGCCCTCGGAGGGGGACTTGAAAATACCGGCCGTCCGTGCGCCTCTGCCGCTCGGCGCTCGGTGCTCGCCGCTCGCCGCTACTAGTCCCTTCCGCTCTATAACTTAAGAACGACTGGAGATTTTGGATTCATATTTGGTGGAGGGATGTATCATGGGCCAAAGCTGTGTCGCGTGAAAGAATCGGCCAAATCCGATTCTCCACTTTGCCACCAGGGGGCCAAAAGCCAAAACACAAAAACTGCGATCACGCCTTTAATACTGAATGGAATTTCACGAAATTTTTATGGTAGGCTCATCTAGCAAGGGTACATAACATATCATACGGGTTTTCAATTTCATTCATTTTTCAGCCCTCTAGGGGGCGCTTTGTAAAAANTCCACTTTGCCACCAGGGGGCCGAAAGCCAAAACACAAAAACTGCGATCACGCCTTTAATACTGAATGGAATTTCACGAAATTTTTATGGTAGGCTCATCTAGCAAGGGTACATAACATATCATACGGGTTTTCAATTTCATTCATTTTTCAGCCCTCTAGGGGGCGCTTTGTAAAAACCACATAAGTTTCCTTCCGCTCTGTAACTTTGGAGCGACTGAAAATTTTGGGTTCATATGTGGTGGAGGGATGTATCCTGGGCCAACAGTGTGTCGCGTCAAAGAATCGACCAAATCTGATTTTCCACTTTGCCACCAGGGGGCCAAAAAGCCGAATCACAGAAACTGTGATTGTGCCATTAATACTGAACGAAATCTTCAAAATACATGCCAGTCGGACTTGCACCCGGGGCGACGGGGGACGTTCAATGCTGTGCTTGTTCACTTTACGAACCCATCAAAGTTTAACCTTCAAAGTTGAATGAAGTGTGCCGTGTCTAACAGAGTAACCAATAGCTAACAGTGAATAATGTTTACCAGACGTAACCATGGTAATAGGGGTAGAGGGAGGTTGTAGAGTTAGGGATAATTACTTACTTCATTTACATGTAAATTTGTTCTGTTTGACCAAATTGTCATCAGATTCTTGTTCTAACGGCTCATAGCATAAACATGCTGTTGTCAAATGACTGACGTCATAATGTAACAAAATAAACTGTTGTTGATGCCCTGGGCCCGGTTGCATGAAACTCACGACAGCGCTATCTTGGTGTTAGCGCTATCTTGATGTTAAATGACGTAAAAGAACAATGTATTTTTACGTCATCTAACATGAAGATAGCGCTAACACCAAGATAGCGCTGTTGTGAGTTTCATGCAACCGGGCCCAGATTGGTATTAATTCCTGTCATCAGTGTCTAGCCCCTTCTGTCTTTTCATTTCATTTATGTTTCCTTCTTTCACTTTCAGTCGGCGGCGATGATGGAAAACTTTCTTTTCCTGGAACATCAACTTGATCTGTTTGGGAAGCTGTGTTATGTAAGTCAATCAATCACACTGTCTCTCCCTGGAGAACATTGTTAGTCTCTGTTTACGGTGAGCTCTGGGCTTTCATGCTACGAATGAGAGAACTGAGAACTGTGAAGGACAATCATGGATTAAGTAGCTGACAAAACTGCACTGTGGTATGATAGGCCTACTGCTTGGACTGTATGTGTCCTTGACATAGATACATCCTGTTTGACTTTGATTTATCACGTTTGACCTTGATTCATCCTGTTTGACCTTGATTTATCCTGCTTGACCTTGGTACATCATGTTTGACCTTGATTCATCCTGTTTGACTTTGATTTATCCTGCTTGACCTTGAAACATCATGTTTGACCTTGATTCATCACGTTTGACCTTGATTCATCATGTTTGACCTTGATTCATTGTTTGACCTTCAGGGACGTAACGAGTTCGCCATCGAGGTCATCACACGGAAGCTAGGGTACTTGACATGGGAGGAGGCATTCCTGTGTCTGACCAATGAGGCGTTCCCAGATCAACTCAGGGCCAAGTACTGTCATCTTATCATTGGTAAGACTTGGGTTCTGTCCTTTTACATTCTGACCACAAAAAGCTTCAGTTATACATGCTAATTGTCCCAAACTGAAATAGTACCGACCAGGGCTGACCCAGGCGCGGATCCAGGATTTTTAGCAGAGGGGGTCAATGCCGCCGAGGGCGGTCGCTGCAGGCGGGCGCCGAATATACTTGCACCAACAAAATTTTGAAGTATAGAAGGCCGTAGACACGATTTCCTGGCATCTCAGTATCAAAACAGGAGCTTTATTCTTGCATTTTTTGCTTATTGTCGCAAATTATTGAGAAAAAAAATGGTGGTGGCAAGCAGGGGGGTCACGACCCCCAAAAACACCCTCTGGATCCGCGCCTCTGACTGCACAGAAAGTCCGTGAGGCTGACTTTACATTGGATGACATGCGACACGAACACGGAGGCGAACAAAGGTTTCTTGGGGATGAATCCTTTGTGAAGCCATTGTTCACCTGCGTGTTTGTGTCACGTGCCATCCAATGTAAAGACAGCCTAAAGCCTAGTTTATACTTTTACGCAAGACCATCGGCGTCTGACGCCCGAGTAAATCTGGACGCCGACTTCGCGGAGTTGATTCATAGTCCAGCGTTCTTTCGCGACGGCGACCCGTTATGAAATGACTCAAATAATTACAGCCTCGCGATCGGACGCCGAACAAATCGCACGACGGGGTCGGCGTCGAGCACAAGAACGCGCGTCGGTCGCCGGCGATGGTCGTGCGTCGAAGTATAAATTAGGCTTAATAGTGCGACCGGTGCCTATCGGCAGTTACTGTAAAGCTGGAAAATTTCGCGTGCAGGAAATTTTTGCGAATTTCGCGAGAGTGTATGAGTCGCGAAAATTTCCTGTCGCGAATATGAGTACACGCAAGTGATAAATACGGTCCGTGAAGAAAAACTGAAAAAAATGGCAGAGACTCGCGAAAATATCCTGCCGTGAATATGTCTATAATTCTTGATTCGTGAAAATTTCCAGCCACGAAATTATCTTGCTTTACAGTAGTTATAATGCATTTTCCCATTACCTAAACTACCGATAGGCATCGAAAGCACTATTGGACTTTCTGTGTGGTCGGTCCTGGATGTTATGTCTCCTCCTTGCTATCCACTGTGACTGTCATTCTATTTCTAGGTATGTTCGTCGACGTGGAGGGGAACCAATCCGTACTCGATAACATTAAACTCTCATTCATTTATGATAACATCAATTCCGACGGATCAATCATCTTGAAAAATGACAGAGCTCCAACCTCGCAGACGTTGTTTGCGACGCAATATTTCCCACAGCTTCGTGATTGGATGGAGAGGTTTCTTGATAATAACAAGGATATGACGGCATCGGAGATCGGCCACAACATGCTGGTGGAGCAGGTAGGGAGAGAACTTGGATTGATGTCTTCACAACCGCCGACGATCTTTGTTTTGGGGTTTAACCCGCCAATCTGTGCAATATGGATTGAATGAAACGGTTCATTATTAAGATCTATGGGGGCGCTGGAGATCTGAGTCTCTTACCTCCTTTCACCTGGCGCACACGAGTGCAATTTTGTCTCCGACGTTGCATCCACAGGAGTTTTTTGTCTCGGCATCCTGTCCTGGAGATTTTTGCCTCCTCTGATCAAACATGTTTGATCTGCTTCGGAGGCAAAAAAATCTGTCTCCGCCTCTGCCTCCGGCCACCGCACACGACGACATTTGCACGGAGGCAAAAATCTCCATAGTCGGAGGCAAAATTGCATCGTGTGCGGCAGGTATTATGATCATGCTTTTTGCACGAGGTGTCTACATTGAGGTTCTTCATTGACGTCGTAACAGTCATCTGACTGCAAAGAATCGGCCATTTTTGCCGTCAAATGACCAGCGACGACGTCAAAACTGTCACGTCATGACATTTTGACGTCACTATCTGTGTGTTGACGCTGTGTTCATGCCGTGATGTCGCTTGATATTTTGACGGCCAATATGGCGGCATTGTCTTGTCACGGAAATGTGACGTCATGAGAAGAACTTCTATAGAGGCTAATATGCACGTGACGTCATCAGCGAGGTGACGCCATGTTGGATGGAACGTTGTGACATGCTGACGCAGTGCATCTGACTACGTGCTCCGTCCATTTTCCATCCCAACACGTGGCGTCATACCCATTGATGACGTCATTTGATGACGTCAGTGCATAGCCTCTATAAACAAGAAAGTTACCTGAGGTTTGATTATTTCAGGTCCTCCGCCTTGTCCATTACTTGGTCAGGTTTGGTTATTACGGGGAACAGCGGGATATTAAGAAGTTACTCACCCCACTTCTCAGTCTCCTTGATGGACGGAATGACAAGCCGTATCCAAGGACTAATAAGAGTAAGTTGGTATAGGGGGCGCTGTTTGGTTGTTAGATAGTATTTCATTTTCCCATAAGGGCCGACGCTATAACATTATTGGCCCTGGTAAGTACGGAGGAGGCCATCTCAAGCTACTCATGTTCCTCACTTGGATGGGGTCTTTTACTTACCCTTGCAAAGACACAAGGTACAAGGCACCACGGCTTACTGTCCCATGCGACGGACGTGAAGAGCCGGCCATGAAATCCCATACGGCCCAGGATGGATTCGAACCCGGGACCTGCAGCTTGCTAAGCGGACGTGATAACCACTAGGCTATGTTAGATAGTGGCATCGTGGACTAGCTGGTGAAAGAAAGGTCAGTTCAGCAAATCGCAACATTCAGTCGCGATTGAATACAACTACAGATCTGATGGCGAGGGTATACGACTTTGTGGGATGCCGATGATGACGTTTGACTGATTCATGTTTACTATTTCTAGGTCACGATCAGCAGGACTTTAACAAGGTGACAGAACACTACAGGATGGTCGGCCGTTACCAGGAGAGTCCCGAGACCAAGGCTGTGGTGGATGCTAAACATCAGGCAATGGAAGTCCTTGACCTCTTCTTTAACTTCCGATTCAACAGCAGGTTGGAGGTAAGCATGGAATAGGAACTGCCCGAATGACATCGGACTTGTTAATTTCATTAGTGGCGTTTACACCTGATGAAATTGCCGGGACTGACCCTCCATTTTTGCGTTTACACCTATGAAAATCGGATCCGGGTTATAAATTGCCGAGCTAATTTAGCCCACTATCGAAAGGCGGGTCAGACCCGCCATGGATCTGGGTTATACTTTAGCCCAGCAATTTTATAGGTGTGGACAGAAAAATGCCGGGTTAAAACATTTACTGAGCCCACCGACACGAGGCGGTCTGCTAAAATTGAATGGGTGGTGAATCCATAAATAGCATGACCAGTGTTCAATAATCGAAAGACGAATAATAGGTGTGGACAGAAAATTCAGTGGATCCGGGTTAAATTCGAACCCGGGCCTGGAAAAATTGCTTGGGTGTAAACGCCGCTATTGTGTTTGTCCGACCCTGCTTTTGTCCTGTCTCACCTTTGACAATGTGGTCACTCAGTAAAATCTACTTGTTATCTAATATTTGAGCTATCTAACCCTGAGAAGTGGTCAGATTTCTGTGAAAATACTTCAGATGTAAAGAAGTAAACGATTTCTTCATCTCTCACATCTTCTAGCGCTTTGTGAGTGAATTCAAGATGGTCCATCAACAGTCCATGACGACCGGGGTATCACCAGAACTTGGAGCTCTTCTCTCTGAAAACTACGATATCTATGACAGTGACAGGTAAGTGTCTTGGTTATTTACCTGGGCATAAGCATGATCACTTGTCTTGTGTTAATTATTTACCTGGGCATAAACATGATCACTTGTCTTGTGTTAAAAGAAAACTTATATCAGAATATCTAAGAAGAATTTGGAATGTGAAAACTTCTCTGACCGTCTCAATTCTGTATAGGCGCGTTCACATTAGCAGTTTAAAGCGATCTGAAACCGGCCTAAAGAGTTAGTGCGCATTAACCGTTCACACTACAAAGTTTTTAATGCGATCTCAGACCGGACTAGCGAGTCCGCTTCTTGTAGCCATCTCAGGCCGATTCAGTTTACAGTTTGACACGGAGTGTCACTGCGCTGACTGGATCGCTCCAGACTGTTCAGACACATGTCTAGACCGGCCTAGGGCAGCTGAATCGGCCTGAGATCGCCACAAGAAGCGGACTCGCTAGAACGGCCTGAGATCGCATTAAAAACTTTGTAGTGTGAACGCAGCTTAAGCTAGACCGGCCTAGCCAATGTGCATTCCCGAATGCGAACTGGGGAATTCAGTCTCAGATCGGTCTAGATGTGAAAGCGGCTTTAGTTTCTCCTCGATGACCTCAGATCCCAGTACATGTAGTTTTGCCTCCCTTTCAGTGTGAACAAATCTGCTAAGAAAAAGCTGAAAGAAATGTTCCAGGAATCGTCCTACTTCAGGGGATACGACATTGTCTCAATTCTCTTGGTAAGGATTACATCATTTTCCCCTTCTGTGCGTGACACTGGTTAGAATCCATCAAACAAGGCCACCTATTGACTATATGACATTCATCTATATGGAGGTTGGCCTACACATATATATCTCATTGGTGATTAAAATTAAAGTTTGGGTTTATAGTCTGATATCAACTACAGTAGAGGTTCTCATCCAACTTTACACTTTAACCCCAGTCTATCCTGAAACCTTTCAGTAGAACTCAGATGAGCTGCTCATTCAGCGCTACAATCTGAGCATTTCAGACCGGTACCCATTTATACACCTGGGTGGAGAGAGGCCAGTAAGGCAAAGAGACTTGCCCAAAGTCTCACGCCACAGTGGGATTCGAACCCGGGACCCTCTGACTGCTAGTCGGAGACCCGAACCACTACACCACCGTGGCTTCCCAATGATGAGAATGTGAATATTTTCTAATGTATATAAAGTCCATTTCCAGAGTATTTGCAAATTTTCGACCCCAACCGGGGTCTTTTTCTTGCTGGCACTTTTCCACACTAGATTCCAGAAAAGACTTGGAAATGGACTTTATATACATTATCATATTGTGTGTCGATTTTTGTGCTCGCCTTCTCTTTGAATATTTTCTAAACAACATTCAGAAGGTTATCTTCTCTTCGGTCCATTTATGAGACCCCCCCCCCCAATTCCACCCTTCTGTGATAGGATACTGTATTTATGGATCCCTATCTTTCCAGGACTTGTCCCACTACAAGTATGACAAGATGGTGACCCAGTCCATGCACCTCCTCAACCGATATTACTCCGCCCACGACAATCTATTCCGCCGTGCCGTCCAGGCGCAGGTCCTCATCACTGATCAGTCCGTCAAAGTCCTTCAGGAGCTCATCGAAATCCTACCAAGACTTCGCAGGTTGGCGACGGCGAAGATGAACACAAAACAAGTGGATGAAATGTGTAAATTACTTGATCAGTTGACAGGGTACTGCTCGCTG
>NMRB01002618.1:24690-38397 GCA_002633025.1 Notospermus geniculatus | reverse complement strand
CGAGATTGCTCCCAACACTGATATGTACCTCCCTCTGTCATTAGACTATTATGTCCAACCCGGTGAGCACATGGTCCATGGACCATTTCATTGGAAGACCAACAAAAAATGGGTCAATAACTCCGAAAAAATGAGCAAATAGATGAGGAAATCATCACCCCAGATGCTTTGAAATCATATCTAAGCGCATCTGGATTCAAAATTTTCTGGGGGAGGCCCTCAGATCCCCCGTCATGGCTTCGGGCCTCCGGCGCTCGCCTTGCAACTCAGTCGGCCTGCGGCTGACCGTCGGACCGGCCCCCCGTATTCCAAAATCTTGGATCCGCCCCTGAATACTTGTACTCTGCAATATTTCAGAGAATAACTAAAACAGTCACCTTCTCTATTCACCAATTCTCTTCTCTTCTGCTTAGATCACTCATGAAGAGTATCTCAGCTGTTTAGCCAAGCGTTCATCGCACTTGCGACTGGAAGCAACTGATCTGATCAGTCGCAGCAACTTAGACAGCATCTGGGCGTTGAGACTCAATTTCATTAAGAAAACCGGCACTGATCAGTCGCAAGTCCGCGTACATCGCCGCGACTGAACGAAACTGGGTACAGCTGTCACTAGAAAGTTGAACATGTGCAACTCGTGCCGACTGGCGATTTCTCACTTCCAGCGAGTCGCAAGGGTGGATACATCGACTGTTTCTGGTGACTGATCAGTTGCCTCCAGTTTCAGCTAGTTCCTCCCAATCGCCAGGTAGCTCAGTGGCGACTAGTTGTATCCAGTCACAAGTGCGATGTATGCCAGACTTTTGTGCTGGCTCTGATGGGTACAAATGATACCAACTTCTCCATTTTGTTTTCTTGACATTTTAAATTTCATCCTCGGTGTTCAACCAATTGTAGATTTGAAACCAGATAATTGGGTTACAATGTAATGTAGATTTTGTGAAATACAGTATGTTTTATTTCAGTTGTTATATCCAAACTGGAATTTTTTTTCATCGTTTAGTGTCAAAATGTTTCCTCTTTTTTGACTGGCTTGTAGTATTTCAAGGTACGTAGGGCGGTTAATGTTGTACAGCAGTCACGCAGACAGGAGCCACTGTCACACAGGTCATCTCACACCTGTGACACAGGCAGTGGTCACAGCCCGTCACACGGGCCATGGTCACACCCCGTCACACAGGCAGTGGTCACAGCCCGTCACACAGGCAGTGGTCACAGCCCGTCACACAGGCAGTGGTCACACCCCGTCACACAGGCAGTGGTCACACCCTGTCACACAGGCTGTAGTCACACCCGGTCACATGGACAGTGGTCACCCCCATCACACAGGCAGGTGCCCTCGATCCTGTCGTTACTCAACCAGCTTTTCATCATCATCTGTAGCTTCAGGACCTCCTGGGTTTTTGCCCGTATTGTTGTACCAACTGAGTGAAAGTCAAGTTCCTAAACGTGTTGTTGCTTCGTCAATAGGCCTACTGCTACATTCTGTACTAAGATGACCCCCAGGAGGCAATTGATGGGACAGAACTAGGAACATTGGGAAATAAGGAATGGGGTACCGGCAATACAAAAAGGAAGCGCTGATCATCAACCAGGTTAAAACGCATGTGCGCATGCTTTGCGATTGTTGAACGTCATCAGGCGTCGTGCGTCATTCTGACGTTACAAAAAACTGCGTCATTCACAACCCATGATGTCGATCATTGGTCTGTCGTTTACGCTAAAATGGTCAACTTTATCGATTAAATTCATCATGTTCCCGCAGAAATTTTTGCTCAAAAGCAATAAGATATATTTTAGCACTTCTGTACTTCATGATAGAAAATTAAAATCAGAAATTGAGTGCAATGTTTTAATTTTATTTGGCCTAGAAACAGGGTGTGCTATTCAGAATTAATTGGAAAATAACGTTAGCCTCACTTTCAATAACGCAGTTCTGACCAGGTTGATAGTCAGCACCACGTCGCGGATTAGTTTTGCCGGCACCCCATTGAGTCTGGATTTGCCTGACTTCCAGTGGTGTAACAAAGTTGTCCACTGTCGCTTTATGTGTTTGCTTAGTTGATGTGTTGTTTGAGTCGAGTTTGATGACAATCATATTACTATCAAAACCCCGCTCCCTCTTGGCTCTTGATGAGTTGATATATTCAGAGATAGAGCACACCTTAACAGCCTGGGTTCCTCAGCGGAACATACATCAACAATCATTTGAAAATCTGACCTTCATCCAGAGAACCTGCGTCATTTTGGCCTCATTATTGCCTAGTGACCTTGCGTTTGACCTTGGGATGTGATGATCTTGACCTGACAATGTCAATGACCTTGACCCAGATCAGGTAAAGGATGACTTATCAGTGACCTTGGCCCAGATCAGGTAAAGGTCAACATGTAAGTGACCTTGACCCATGGCAGGTAAACGTCAACATATCAGTGACCTTGACCCAAATCACAAAGGTCGACATATCAGTGACCTTGACCCAGATCAGGTAAACATCAACATATCAGTGACCCTGACCCAGCTCAGGTAAAGGTCAACATATCAGTGACCTTGACCCAGATCAGATAAAGGTCAACATATCAGTGACCTTGACTTCTTTTCTTTTCTTCTACAGGACCAGTACAGTGGCATCCAGATGGTCTTTCAGAAGACATTCAATCTGTTGAAACGGTTGGCACGTGGGAACGAGGTTGTACAACAACGTCTGTTTGATCGTCTTGACAAGCTCTTGACGATCCAGGGGGCGGAGGCTGAGATGGCTGAGGCCTTGACTGAGGTGGGTAGACACTGAAGAAAAAACTCTGCTATTTGACATTGTCGGAGTAAGTGGCCTAACTCTGGTTGTTCCTCTCACCCTCTAGGTTTTCACGGGGAACAAATCGACGTGTATGAAGATCCTTCCCTACCAGGTCCAGAAGATCATGATACTCGTCGCACAGAATCTCAACCAGGCTCCTCAGTTCCTCGACCTTCTCAACGCCGTCGTCAAGGTCGAGGAGCTCGACCTGCCCTTGAAAAGGAACCAAGGTTATGTGATGAAGTACTTCATGCAGTTCAGGGCAGAGGTGGCTGGGGTCATTGACCAGCCATCTCAGGAAAGGTGGGTGGATTAGGGAGACTACAGTTCATTCCACTTCCCAGTGGCGCAAGGTTTATCAACGATAGCTCCGCAATGGCTGGGTCAAATTTGACGAAACATACCGGTACGTCAATCGAATCGACTTGTCTTTCTTGCCGGTATCTTTCTGCTATCTTCGCGTAATGCTGACATAACGGATCCATTTCTCAAAACCCATTTCATTTCGCCATGGTGTTCAGTGCAGTTTATACACGTGCGCGATGCATTGCGTCATTTCAATATGGCTGCCATTTCGGCCGTCAACACAAACTGTGATTTGTGAAGGAACTTTTTTCTGTCACGTTTTGCGGGAAAATGACAGTGATGATGGCTGTAGCGCCAAAAAAGACAAATCGATTGAAGTATGGTATGTCAAATTCGGCCCAGCTGTTGCAGAGCTATCGTTGATAAACCTCGCGCCACTCGGAACTGGAATGGAGAGTAAGTTAAGTTCTAAAATCTCAAGAAAAGGAAAACAGAAACTTAGAAGTCTTCTTTTCTCAGTGGTGCTATTGTGAGATGGTTCTTTCTCGTCAATTTGTCCCTTCATAAACCCTTCTAGGGTGTCATAATTCATCACCACTGGTACCCTTTCTTCCAGGACCAAGATATTGACGAACCCTAAACACCCTGACCTCCAGTATCTGATCTCGCTGGTCGACCTGCTGGCAACCTGTGCTGAGGTAAACAATGCTCGAACTAATCACTTGTGTACCAGTTTGACAGGGATAAACGTCCAAAGGATATAAGTCCGCGTGGCTTTGTTTAAAGGGTTGGTCAGGGTTAGCAAGCCGTAGCGGAAACCGCTGTAGTGGAAACGGGACTTTAAGGCTGCTCTAGTTCGAATTGTAAACATTACGGTTTGTTTATTTACATGGTTGATTATAATAGTTATTTTTCCTCGGACAGGTGGCAGCACCGTGTATACCAAAACATTAATGTTATCTATTTTTATATCTATCTTGATAAATATTCTTGTAATTGAAATATATTTATGATTTTACGCTCAAAAACAAACAAAAAGTTGCGAAAGGCGAGATTTAATTCGATTTTATCTGATTTGTTAGTACCAGAAGTTGACAATAGGTGGCACACCGTAATGTTTACAATTCGAATTAGAGCATCTTTAAAGGCTCAATTTCTCTCTTCCACATTACTGTAAACTGTGAAATTTTTGCGTGCGTTTTATTTTCGCGATTTTCGTGCTCGAGGGTCAAAACGCGAACATAAATCGTGCGAAAATCATTGGTTCTTGAGGTTTTATGAAGCTGAAGGGTTCCAATCGCGAAAAATTATTCTTCGCGAATTCATAGACCCCAAAATTCCCGAACATTTAGCGCCGCGAAAATTTCACGGTTTACAGTACCTTCTTTCATTTTCTGCACTTCTTCGTTCTGTCTTCCATTCAGGGTGAGAATCGTTTCATTGAGTCGATCTGTCAGACGATCTTCAGTGTTGTCGAACTCCTTGAAGTCATAAACAATAAGGGCATCAGTAACAACCTAAAGAAACCATATCTGAGGTTCTTCTTGTGGGTCTACCTCAACACGGCTGGCGGGATGATTGAGAGCGGCTCCGGGGATCTCCCTCACGATCCGTAAGTTCATACGGCAACAAAATGTTGGATTCAATGAGGAACCGGCGGAACTACTCTGTGATGTGGCGCTGACGAACAACTCAGTTAAAAGTATGATGTCGAAAGTCAAGCCAACGTTATTTGCCATTTAATTCTGAAACTACACCCTACTTCTAGCCCTAAATATACCTGAAGTAGTCCACTAAATTTTGAATTTTACACGTCCATCATCAAGTATAGGACTGACTCAAATGTATCTGAGTATTTTCAAAAGAAAATTCAAGCGGGAACTTGATGAATTTCATCAATAAAATTGACTATTTTAGCGTAAATAGCAGACCGAAGAGCGACGTCATTGATTCTGAATGACGCATTTCACATAATGTCACGACGTCAATGACGTTTTTAACGTCGCAGTGCATGCGTTCTTGTGAAAAAACTGAGTTGTTGCCCAGCGCCTCCTTTTAGCACGCCGGTTCCCCATTACTAGAGTATTCGGTTAACTTACTGGCATAAGACAATGATAATCTTTTGACAGAAAGAGTCATTGCGTATATTTCTGAAGACCTTTGAGTTTACTCGTGCATTATTTCTCTTTCCAGACGAATATGGCAGTATCTGGACAGCCTCAATGTGGAAATGGCAAAACTGACAACATTCGCCGAGAAAAATCTAGACAAATGTAAACAACTTCTGAAGAAACCACCGCAGAAAGTGTAAGTCCTGGTATGAGGTCTTGGCGGTCACTCGTGGCAGAGTGGTAGGCTTGGTACCTCTGAAGTTGCACCAGTTGGCTGGACTGGCCAGCCACTCAGAAGGTGTAGGGAGCATTGAACCCCTTGCAGCTACTATATGGCAGGGCCAGAGAGCATTTACTTTATGGCCTAGTGGTTGGCACGTTGGGCTCTGACCTAGAAGTTAAGCAACAACGTAGAGAGTACAAATGTACTTGGATGGGTGACCGGTGTCACCCATATATACATCAGGCAGACCGTCCCAGTCGAACCTGGAAAGTGTAGTTCAGCACTGAGATGCAGAGTGATACTACTCTCCATTCCAGTTCCGAGTGGCGCGAGGTTTATCAACGATAGCTCCGCAACGGCCGGGTCAAATTTGACATACCATACATCAATCGATTTGTCTTTTTTGGCGCTACAGCCATCACCACTGTCATTTTCCCGCAAAACGTGACAGAAAAAAGTTCCTTCACAAATCGCAGTTTGTGTTGACGGCTGAAATGGCCTCCATTTTGAAATGACGCAGTGCATCGCGCACGTGTAAACTGCACTGAACACCATGGCAAAATGAAATGGGTTTTGAGAAAGGGATCCGTTATGTCGGCCTTACACGAAAAATGAAGATAGCAGAAAGATACCGACAAGAAAGACAAGTCAATTGACGTATGTTTCGTCAAATTTGACCCAGCTATTACGAAGCTATCATTGATAAACCTCGCGCCACTGGGAAGTGGAATGAACTGTAAGTGACTCAAGGACGAGTCATCTCTGTCCGAAGGGGAAGATGGTGCATTGAACCCCTTGCAGCTACAATATGGCACGGCTTAACCCACCAGCCAGGGAGGATTTTCTTTATGGCCTAGTGGTTGGCGCGTTGGCCTCCAAGCTGGAAGTTAAGCAACCTAGAGCAAGGTCAGTACTTGGAAAGGTGACCAGCGTGTATTATACATACTGGTCTGCTACAGCAGCGAGTTGTTCTCCCGCATCATCAGTCTGTGTCTTCTCAATAGTCTGTGTCTTCTGAAATCTTCCAGGATGACGGACAACTCTGACGTTGAACAGCATCATGGGAGTCTGTGGTATATCTTCGATGCCGTCATGCCGTTCCTCCAGGTTTTCTTCAGAAGTTACTACAGCCCTGATCGTGAGGCGTATCCAGAAGAGGCCGATAAAGTCGACAAGTTAGCAAACACTATGATGGTAAGATGTTTTATGTATGTTAGACGGGGTGGTTACAGAAAAAGTCTTTACAAGAGTGTAGCTCATTCCTGGAGAATTTGTCCCTAAAAAGTTCAACTCGGAACTGATTTGATAGACCCCTCAACCCTGGGTTTAGGCCGTTATTGTCCCCTGGAGCCCTCGGAGGGGGACTTGAAATTACTGCCTGTCCGTCCGCATATGCCGCTCGGCACTTGCCGCTACTAGTCCCTTCCGTTCTATAACTTAAGAACGACTGAAGATTTTGGATTCATATTTGGTGGAGGGATGTATCATGGGCCAAAGGTGGGTCGCATGAAAGAATTGGCCAATCCGATTCTCGACTTTGCCACCAGGGGGCTGAAAGCCAAAGCACAAAAACTGCGATTGCGCCTTAAATACTGAACAGAATTTCACGAAATTTTTATGGTAGGCTCCATGATGCCATGGCTTACGTCTATGACGTCAAATTTCATGACGTTCTAGGACCACTAACAGGCAGCCTCCAACGGCGGGAAAGTCTCCTATTGGATGATGTGACTGTGAGTATTATTGCCTGTAGATGACGTCTGCTGATCAGGACCACATTGTGATTATCTTCTGATTTTCAGGCGTTTGTTGACAAGTACGGCCCGCTGATCAGTGACGCGACGCGTATGAAGACCATGGTGGCCTGTATGAGCTCAGTGCTCTCAGCATCCACTCTCCCCGTCAAGGTAGGTCTCGGGTTCAAATAATCTCACCTTATATGGATCATAATTCAATTCCCATTTCATCTACCGTCGAACGATTTATTTATAACGGTACTTGGTGGTACCAGTAAAGGCAGGTAATAGTGTATTGTGATTGGATAGGTTCCATGATGGGGAGCCACAGTGGTGTAGTGGTTCGGGTCTCCGACTAGCGGTCAGAGGGTCCCGGGTTTGAATCCCACTGGGCGTGAGACTTTGGGCAAGTCTCTTTGCCTTACTGGCCTCTCTCTACCCAGGTATATAAATGGGCACCAGTCGGAAATGCTCAGATTGTAGTGCGGAATGAGCAGCTCATCTGAGTTCTACTGAAAGGTTTCAGGATAGACTGGGGTTAAAGTGTGAAGTCGGATGACACCTCTACCGTTGTTGATATCAGACTATAAACCCAAACTTTAACTAACTTTCTGATGTCAACATTGATGTGGGGTCCTCCCCAGCCCCGGATGAAGTATCCTGGATGGTCACTGTATCCTGTTACCTGTGAGAGTCTGTCATCACATCATCATTGTATGATGTCAAACGTGACCGTGAGAGCATGGCATGCCACATGTTGTACAATGTTTTGTAGGCCTGTCACCTAGCCAAACTGGCCTCCACGTTTGGCCAAAAGGTTGAGAACTTCTGTGACGATTAGGTCTCTGGTGGTAGGGTAGGAATATCTGACCAGGCCTTCTTGGTATCAGTAGAATGAAAGCTAACCATACCTAACAGAAGCCTATGTCTTGTTGGTAGAATGAAAGCTAACCATACCTAACGGGAGCCTATGTCTTGTTGGTAGAATGAAAGCTAACCGTACCTAACGGGAGCCTATGTCTTGTTGGTAGAATGAAAGCTAACCGTACCTAACGGGAGCTTATGTCTTGTTGGTAGAATGAAAGCTAACCATACCTAACGGGAGCCTATGTCTTGTTGTTAGAATGAAGCTAACCGTACCTAACGGGAGCCTATGTCTTGTTGGTAGAATGAAAGCTAACCGTATCTAACGGGAGCCTATGTCTTGTTGTTAGAATGAAGCTAACCGTACCTAACGGGAGCCTATGTCTTGTTGGTAGAATGAAAGCTAACCGTATCTAACGGGAGCCTATGTCTTTTGTAGCAAATGGAGAAGACAGAGTTTTTACAGGAAAGTTTTATCTTTTAGAAGAAATATTTTGTTGATTGTAAGACTTGTTGCATGTATTGGGTCCATTTTTACCAAGATTTAGTCACAGAAATACTAGACCAAAACAGAAAAGCCTGTTTGTAGGACTGCATTCGTTTAAAGCCATACAATCACGAGAGCTACTGTAGCCGTCGATTCACATTTTGGTTTGAACAAAAATGCGAAGAAGTTTCTTAGCAAATGTTAGGTGACGAAAAACAAGTGTTGTGGTCAGAGTGGATCATCAATCAGATTATTTCACATGGAAGCATGCCACTTTCACGTGACTTTTTCAACAAGTGTTCGAACCAAAATGTGAATCGACGGCTACGGTAGCTCTCGTGATTGTATGGCTTTAAGAGCCACACTGTAAGGCTGGCTTTCCATTCACACGATTTTCGAGCGCAGACGCTCAAAAGCATTGTTTGTTTCCGCGGCGTTGGTCGCGGACAAAGGATGCAGCATCGCACCACTCGAAAATCGCGTGAATGGATTCTTAGCCTAAGATGCCTTCATGTTTGGTGTTGTATATGCCCGTGGTGTTGTATGATGACATGCTTGTATGGGTTTTGTATAATTGTATTGTTTTTGTATTATTGTATATTTGTATTGTATGGCATACAAGGAAAAAGAGGCCAAGTTAAAGGTACCACAGATGTTAGAGAAATAAGAATCTGTCCTTTTATTCCTTGCTCCTTGAAATAAATCATTGTGTTTTTTCAATTTTTGTATCTGTTGATGTTGTCCTGTCTGTCAACTGGTCTGTTTCTATAACAATAGACGAATCTTGAATTTGCAGATCTGCGCACTTCCGCCGAAATCTCAACCAGAACCTCGATCTGAAACCGGCTGACGTGACGCCGTCCATGATTCAGCAATGGTTGTGTCTGACGCAGCGTCTTCGACGTCACTGTCGTGGGGTTGTCTGCGTCATGTCATTCAGTTTCAGGTCGAGGTTGTGGTTGAGATTTCGGCGGAAGCGCGCAGATCTTTTTCGTTTACATCAATTTGAGAAGGGTCTATAGATGTTGTATGGGGGGGGGTCAATAACATATGCATGTTGGGGGGGGGGGGCATTTTTAGCTCNCCAGATGACCTATGACACCAAGATTCAGTCCGATTCGATTCTTGGCTTGGCCACCAGGTGGCCAAAACCAAAGCTCAAAGCCTAGTAACTCCTGAACTGTTAACTGGATTGTCTCCAATTGTTTGTCAGAGGTGTATCTAATGAGGATACATGACATTATGAAAAGAGTTTTTGATTTGATCTACTTTTTACAGTCACAGAGTTCAAGTTCCAAATATAGCCATTTTAGTGGCATGTTTCATGGCTATGTGGCCCTATTCTAACATGGTGTGATCATCTATGTGTACTGTAGAGCAAATTATTGTCCAATTGGAATGCAATTAGTGGTTACCAGGCAGCCGCCTTGGAAAATCGACGTCATAAATTCTCAAGCTAGAATGTTTTGACCTTGAAATTTTGACCGTAAATCATGACCCTGGAACTCAGCATGGCCTGGAGCATTTCGATTTTACGTTTGTCATTTGTTCTTCTGGTACGTTCACACAGGTGAGCACATGGTCCATGGACCATTTCATCATTACTGAGGTAAACTTGACATCAACAAGCAGGTGTTTCTGATTGTGCCTTCATTCACCATCAGTTTGAAGAGCCTGATAGCGTAGTGATTATCATGCCCGCTTAGCAAGCAGCAGGTCCCGGGTTCGAATCCAGCCCGGGCCATATGGGATTTATTTCCCAGCTCTTCAGTCCGTCACATGGGACAGTAAGCCGTGGTGCCTTGTACCTTGTGTCTTTGCAAGGGCAAGTAAAAGACCCCATCAAAGTGAGGAACATGAATAGCTTGTGATGGCCTCCTCCGTACTTACCAGGGCCAATAATGCTATAGCGTCGGCCCTGACGGAAAAATGAAATACAATACCACCAGTTTGGCTGATTTGGAACCTTCGCGGGTGACCAATAGTTGAGTAAGTTTTCGTGATTTCCCTCCCTGATAGTGACCGTCTGTTATTTCTTCATTAGGTGATGGAAAGCTTCCAGGAGAAGTATGGAGCCAGAGTGAGGACGAGTGATCTTAAAACAGACGGACAGAAGGTGGGTGTGGCCGAGAATGGAGAGAAACATGGGGACGTATTTTAGAACGTTCCTTAAATCTATTGTTCTCGATGGGCCGTATTCTAGAAGCTTCCTTAACTCTAAGGTCTACCTTTAGCTATTGTTTGCAGGGCAGAATACAATAGCGTAAAGTGGACCTTTGAGTTAAGGAGGCTTCTAGAATACGGGCCGATGGTTTTACAATAGACTTAAGGTCGACCTTAACGTTAAGGAACGTTCTAAAATACAACCCAACGTCTTTTTGCTCAGACTGTAAAATGATGGGACGTGCGACTGGATGCAACTAGTCGGCACTGAGCTACCTGGCGACTGGGAGGAACGAGCTGAAACTGGAGGCAACTGATCAGTCACCAGAAACGGCTGATGTACGCACCCTTGCGACTCACTGGAACTCAGAAATCGTCAGTCGCCGCGAGTTGCACATGTTCAACTTTCTAGCGACTAGTTGTATCCTGTTTCATTCAGTCACCGCGATGTACGTGGGCTTGCGATTGATCAGTGCCAGTTTTCTGAATGAAATCGAGTCTCAACGCCTCGGATGCTAGCTTAATAGATGGCTCATGTTTCCTAAAGTCTGACCCAGTAATCCATCAAGATCTTGCGTGATTTAATGCCGTGTCTACGGTGGCTGATAAAGGCCATCATATTTTTATTTTTCGTAAGTCGGGCGCCCAACTTATAACTCGGGTGCCCGACTTACTAACTCAGGTGCCCAACTTATAACTCAGTCGCCCGACTTAAGAAAGGCGTTATTATTTATTTATTTCATAACTCAGGCGCCCGAGTTAGTAAGTCAGGCACCCGACTTATAACTCAGGCGCCCAACTTACGAAAGGTATCATATATTTTCTTTCATAAGTCGGGCGCCCGAGTTATAAGTCGGGCGCCCGAGTTATAAGTTGGGCGCTCGAGTTATGAGTCGGGCGCCCGAGTTATGAAATAAATAATGGCTTTTCGTAAGTCGAGCACCTGAGTTATAAGTCGGGCGCCCGACTTAAGAAAAATAGAAATATGATGGTCTTTATCAGCCACTGTACGTGTCTCATGTTTCTCATTCTTGACTTATAGCAATATGAAGAATATTACCGCTCAGAAGAAGAGTTGAACAACCAGCTGAATGTCTTTGCCAATAACTACGGCTGTGCGTACGGTGGTTATAACGATGTCCAGACGCAGATCGGGTTCATGGCTGACAAGGATTACACGGAGATCGGCGGAGACGAGGAGCTCCCCCTGGGGCAGGAGTTCCAAGATCATATCAACTGTTTCATTGATCATAAGTCACATGATCCGAACGCCAAGTATGAGCTGTGCGGGAAGCTGGTAGAGACACTCTCGTGAGTAGATACATCAGAGGTGGCCATCTTGGCCAAAGAAATGAATCCAAACATTTCATTTTCTACTTTCTCAAATGTCAATTGTAGGTTTGACCTTTATGTATGACTTTTATCAGGCAGGGTCTCTCCCATCCTCGCACCCAGGGTCTTCACAACCGGCTCCCCAACTCCCGCTTGGTTCAGACCCTGGCGACATCCATGCCATTTCGTTGGGGAAGCAGCGGAGTACTGAACTCCGCCGAATCCAGCCAATCAGAGTAAAGCTTCTATCCCGTCTTGGTCATATCCCAAAATGGCAGATGTGAAAATTTCTCGATTCGCTGACAAACTCGCTGAGTTTCTGATTGTTCCTGAATTAACTTTGCGTCAGCGTGATTCTCGCAGATTATCTAACGAGGACGTACCAATGGGATCAGAACATGAAGGTATGATCCAGTTCATGTGTTTGGGGCAGCTGTTATTCGACAGCGTGCATAAATTATAGAATGAGATACAATGCTAGGAGCCTGGTATCCAGTAACTCGTAACACCTGATCTATGTGCAGACGTTGTAGCACTATGCGCGATATTTGTCTATTACATCAAGTGGCATTTCCCCACTGCTTTGCATGGTTTATTTGTGAATTACCAATTGGCGAGTACACACGAGGGAATGTCCGTCTTCCCCACCGAAACAGGGTGGATGTCCTCAGGGCATTGAGGGAGGGTACGACCGTAAATGACCTGAGATTCTCAGGATGGGTCTGCCCCTGATGTTAGCAATGGAGGAGGACTAGCACTGTATATTTGCTGACCTGTGACACACTGGTTGTTCTGCTACATTCCTTGCTTCCCTTCCAGAATCTCGGCGACCAGAACACAGCTGAACGAGAAGGACAGGATCGAACAAGCGACCCTCGATCTGAAATGTCTCCAGTTATTGAGGGGGATCATTCATAATGAGATCATCAAACTCCCCGAGGATTGGGAGAATGACCCCGTGACAAACAATAGGTAAGAGTTACACTTATTCCAAATCCTGCTGGTGCGAGGTTTTCAGCCGATATCTCCGCAACGGTTGGGTCAAATTTGACATACCATACATCAATCGATTTGTCTTTTTTGCCGCTACAACCATCATCACTGTCATTTTCCCTAAAAACGTGACAGAAAAAAGTTCTTTCACTGATCACAGTTCGTATTTACGGCCGAAATGGCGGCCATTTTGAAATGACGCAATGCATCGCGCACGTGTAAACTACACTGAACACCATGGCGAAATGAAATGGGTTTTGAGAAAGGGATCTGTTATGTCGGCCTTGCGCGAAAAATGAAGATAGCAGAAAGATACCGGCAAGAAGACAAGTCAATTGATGTATGTTTCGTCAAATTTGACCCAGCCGTTGCAGAGCTATCGTTGATAAACCTCGCGCCACTGGTAGTCCAGTAAATCTAGGAATTAACCGGGAACAAATTGCAACAGAAGGTTTTTTTGCTTTAAATGTTTTATTAGGCCACCTTGGACATCATATCCAAAATCCCCCAAAATCGCACGGCGGGATCCCACTTAATTTGCATATTCAATTTTGTGAACTGACTTTAACGTTGGACGCAACAACTGAGCTTTGTACAGGAGAGTGGGATCCGATGTACAGCTAACTTTGTAACGGTTGGATTTACACCCCATAAATGTATTACCAACACATAGAAACATGGTACCTCGGAATCAACTAAG
>NMRB01002618.1:9376-23445 GCA_002633025.1 Notospermus geniculatus | reverse complement strand
ACCGATCTAGAGACTTACCTGTCTCAGACTGACCTAGAGGCTTACCTGCCTCACAGACCGACCTAGACTTACCTGCCTCACAGAGACTGACCTAGAGACTTACCTGCCTCATAGAGACCTATGTTGAGATAATTCTTGTTTTCTTCCTTCCACAGACGATCGCTGATGGCCCAACACCAAGCCAAGTTAGAGGAGGCCATTGCACAAGCCAAGGCCCTCCGTAAGGCCATGAAGGCGGGCAAAATGGCTACGGAACAAATCATGGCCGCCAACATGCTGGGATCGGTGCTTCATTCTGGGGGGTCAATGAGGAGCTCAGGGTCTTGGAACAAAAAAGGAGGCAGGAAGGTAGGCAGCGAGGGTTTCATCCGAGATAGAGTACTTGGAGGTGAAGATAATCATCTCCTGTGGAAGATGCATTTGATGTGGAAAGTTGTTGACATACTTTGAGAACACCAGCAATTCTCTATAGAGGCCTTGCAATGAGGTCATCCTGGCGGCCATGCTGGAGGGCACAGAGGTATGAGCCGATCGTGACGTGAAGTGCGCCATGCCATTTGACGTAACGTCATTGGGACATGCATGGCTCATTTCACTGTGACTCTGACGCATTTGCCCCCCAACATGGCGGCTTGTGACGTCATTTGCAAGGCCTCTATTAGATGTAGGCGTTGGGTTGATCCGTGGATGAACCTAATGTTGTTGTTGTTGTTGTTTTGAAGGGCAGCAGCAGTGGTTCAGTAGGAATGAGAAGATCGGTAAAGGTGACTTGAGTTGTGATCGCTTGATGTTGTGGTTCACTAGCTCTGTAGTCCTTCAAACTTCTCTAATGATAGGCAACTCATGTGAAGTTTGAAGCGGATTGTTAGCCTTTTAGTACTTCATAGTGGTTTTGGTTCATTATTGGTGTATGTTGTTTTGTTTTCAAGAGAGCCCTGTCTCGGGTTAGGATTAGGTTAGGGTTAGAGAACCCTTGTCTAGGGTTAGAACCCTTGTCTAGGGTTAGTGTCCGAGAACCCCTGTCTAGGGTTAGTGTCAGAGAACCCCTGTCTAGGGTTAGTGTCAGAGAACCCTTGTCTGGGGTTAGGATTAGGGGTAAACTCCCTACGCAGTTGTGTACCGCGCCCCCTTCGGTTTACCCGCTCTCCACAACTGCTTAACTTCGTAAAATTCGCCGCGTTTGGTCAACAGATGGCGCTGAGAGAGTTGACCAATGAGAGCACCGAGCAACCGGTAACCAAGCTGGCCTGAGACACTTTTTCATTGGCCGAGCGGTTCGTAGCCATGGCAGCACAAGAACATCCGTTGCCAACGGGCCAAACAGTTCTGAAAGCAGCGTGCTGATAGGCTGTAAAACTCGCGCCAGGCCCTGACGCCATCTGTTGACGAAACGCGGCGACTTCCACGAAGTAAAGAAGTTGTGGAGAGCGAGTAAACCGANCCGTTGCCAACGGGCCAAACAGTTCTGAAAGCAGCGTGCTGATAGGCTGTAAAACTCGCGCCAGGCCCTGACGCCATCTGTTGACGAAACGCGGCGACTTCCACGAAGTAAAGAAGTTGTGGAGAGCGAGTAAACCGAAGGGGGCGCGACTCACAACTGCGTAGGGAGTTTATATTAGGGGTAGAGGACCCTTGTCTAGGTTCCTCACATCTTGGCTTCAGTAATGGTGCTTCACTGATCACATGACTTAGACAACCAAACAACAATACATGTATTCACCTTTGATGTTGTCCTAAGGCCCCGATTACATAGAGCTATACGCTATTCGGTATTCTAGGCATGATTTGTAGGGCACGCGTATAGTTTGAATCGAGCAAGGTTATTTCCATGAGTGGTTTACATAAGACTAAACTATTCTGAGGGCACGCTATTCGCTTTTTGTTCGTATTGTGCATGTCCAATTTTGCACCGTATACCGAATACCGAATACCGAATAGCGTATAGCTCTATGTAATCGGGGCCTAAAAGAAAGGTCCCTCTCTGCCCACAGACAGCCCTGGTGTGGGCTGCCCCTTTGAGTGGTGTTTCAATTCCTGAAATTGATTACTGGTTCTTGGGAATGAATAATTGTTGCCCCATGGTATATGTAGTGTACCAGTTAAATGACTAATATTTGCTCGCATATCTTGGATCCAAACTTTGGTTTTTCTATGACTGAGAAAATTAGCATTTTGCTGTTTTTTTCTGCTGCCATGGAATGACAGAAGTGAGTAGAAAAGATCGTCGGGTAAGTTATGAACTGTTGGTAAAAAGTGGAATGTCGTCTGTTGTCGTCTCTCAGTGTTTGGCGTTGTGATGTCTCACCCTTTATCCATTCTCCAATAGCAGGGGTTTTTACCTCGCTCCTCTTCATCCACTCACACAAACTCTGTGTGGGAGTGTATGAAGAGGAGCGAGACCAAAGCCCTGCTGTGGGAGGATGCCTTTATCTCAACTTAGTTCGGGAAAGTTCCGAATTTGGAAACGTTTCTGATTTTGGAAGCCCAGCGATTCCAATATTGGCAACGTTTCCTTTTTCGGAAGCTGTTTCTGATTCCGATATCGGAATCGGTGCAGGCCTACTTGCGCGGTAGGCCTAATCGGGATATGAGTATCAAAAATTGGGAAGTGTATTTTTCCATTAACAGATGGCAGCACCTGTGAACTTGTATTCTACGGTGTACAATCTGAATTGCTGGCGTAAGTTGGCTGCAATCATCGATAATCATCAATTATCATCATCAAAAGGCTTGGTTGTGCCAGAATCTCTGGGCTTCCAAATTCAGAAACATTCCCGATATTGGAATCGAAAATCGCTTCCAAAAAAAGAAACGTTGCCAAAGTCGGAAACGTTTCCAATTTTGGAACTTTCCCGAACTCAACTGGTTACTAAGATGTCACACTGATATACCCCTCATCTGTCGCCATTCCAGCCAAGAACGAGCACCGACCAACTCAAAAAGCGCTACGGTGGTCGCTCACCGACCAGCAGCCGGATCAGTCTCAATGCATCAGGTGCCCTGAACACATCGGCGTTTAGGCTGAACGCTCTCGCGGTCACACCGCCGTCGTCGACCAGCATCGGGAAGACGAACGGAGGGATAGAGATGTTACCAATGAAGAAAGATAACGATAAAGCGCCACTCATTAAGAACTCTGTGGCTCCACTCAACGGTCCTGAAATCAAAATTGAGGTAAGTATTTCATGATGACAAGGTATTAACCCTTTGAGCCCCAAGGCCGCGATAACTCGGTTTCAGTTTGGTGTCCAACACTACTGCATTCTTTTGCTCATAACTCAGTTATTATTGGTCCGATTGAGCTGAAATTAGGTACAAATGAAAGAGAATTAAATTCTACACGAGTTGAGCCCTTTTTTGCACGCGTTTGCCGAAAATATACACGAGTAGCGGTTAAGAGAGGCGATTTTGATTGCAAAACCGCCGTGTCAGTTGAAGCGAGAAACAAAATGGCAGCCATGGGGCCGTCTCAATGGAAGCATTTTGTGGGAAAACGTTCCAACCGGAAATATTTTTTTGGCGAACATGCCGAAATGTTGACCGCTCACGTGACTATTCTCGGCCAGTCATATTCACGGAATCTTACTTGAGGTACAATACAGGTCACAATTGACATCCCTAAATTCGTGTAAGTTACGCGTAACTTACGCAGCAACTCGCGAGCTATGTTATGCGTAACTTACGAGGTGAGTTACGCGGTGAGTTACACGAATTTCGCTAGCTACGCAGTGATTTACGAGGCAAGTTACGCAATTTTGGCGAGTTACGCAGTCAGTTATGCGAAACCAAAGACGTGAGTTACGCGTAATTTACGAGTAACTTGCGCGAAGCCGTAGGGATGTCAATTGTGACCTGTACTGTACGATATAGTTTCTTGTTTCAGACGGTTGATGATGATGATCTTGATGATCTCGCCCAGGAGATGCTGTTCAGCGAGGGGAACGATGAACTTGAATACAAGGATGAGGGATACATCGAGCTGGTATTGAGGGTGCTCGCGTTCATGTGTGACGGACAGAATAATATATTACAGGTATAAACACTCTCCGTAGTCTGCCATGTTTGGAGAGAAATAGATGTCCCTAAGACAGAGGGTGTCCGCACAGTGGAGGTGACGACAGAGATATTCTAGCACCTGTACGTAACGCAGTGGTGGATCCAGCACTTGCCGAACGGGGGGGGGGGGGGNCCTTGGCGGGCCAAATTGAACTTTCTTTTTACCGAAAATCAGGGGTCTGATTATATGCCTTCGAAAATTTTTGCTGCTCGGCGGCTGAACGGCTGAACGCCCCCCTTTGGATCCGCCACTGCATAACGTGTCTCAGTTTTACAGGACCTTCTTCTTTTTCCAGGACTACCTCCGGGAGCAACCGGACAACATCAAGTCTGTCAACCTGGTGGCAGAGACAGCAAGATTCCTAAGTCTGGTCTATTCAAATATAAACAGAGGAACGATTGGTTTGGTGACACAGCTCTTCAGTACCCTTGTCGAGTTCACCTCGGTGAGTTCTGATGTTAACCCAAAGGACCCCATGCCACCCTAAACTGCCTTGCCGTGAGCCGCCTAGAAGACCACACCCACTTTTTGACAAAAATCCCCATCACCTCTAATGTAGAAATGAAAATCACCAATTACTGCCGGGAGCGCCAAAATCCGCCATGTCTCCAGACGCCAATACCACCATAAACCGCCTTGACTCATTATACTGTTCTCTATTCAGCTTAAAGCTGACGTGAACGAACAAAAAGCCCTCATGCGGCGAGCAAGAGAATTGCAAACGCCCTGCAAATACCTCAAACGAAGGCTCAGAACATGATACACCCCACGACGCCAGGAGGGCGCCACCTTATTTGCCTTCAGGCAACAGAGCTGTCAACATCTCCGGATACCTCTTACACTACTCAAAGAAAAAAAATTGTAGTCATTAGGACGGGGATTCGAACCATCGACCGTCTGATTTGTAATCCACCGCTCTATCCACTCGGTCAACGAGCCAACTGACAGGGACATGATTTATGTTTGTCATAGACGTAGGCCTTCGACTTACGTTATAATGCTACAAACAAGAGAAAACATGTGAAATCTTCCAACAAGTTCGGTGGCCGAATGGGGAAGACAGCGGGACAGAGATAACAAGGCGCGGGTTCGATACCCAGCTGGGTCATACTTTTTTGTTTGAAAAAAGTGTTCAGCAGGAGCTCACCATAGGATGTTGACACCTCGAAAGCTCGATGACAAATAAGGTGGCGCCCTCCTGACCTCGTGGGGCCTATCATGCCTTCGTTTGAGGTATTTGCAGGGCGTTTGCAATTCTCTTGCTCGCCACATGAGGGCTTTTTGTTCGTTCACGTCAGCTTTAATGCAGTGGCATTTCATGGCGGTTCAGGGCGGTGAAAGTTAGATGGAAAGTGTGAATAAAACAGGCGGCTCTATTGGGTTAATAATCTCAGGGGAGACCTCATTGTGCCATCGTTGATGGGTAGACTCTCAAACTCTGGGTCAAACCATCTGGATTTCTCATCCTTGCTTGAGTTCATCCTGAGATATTAATGTTTATGTTCCATATTTTCACAGGGCAACATGACCAACCAGGCCGTGGCGTTTGAAAACAAAGTCTGCGACTACATCAACCACATTCTGAGAGTTGGCAAGTTTCCTGGAGTCAAAAAGCATCAGGTCGGTCCATTTCTGATTGATGGATGATGACAATATGTTAGTTCTGGAGTAGCACAACATTAGTAAGAATGTAGCACAACATTAGTAAGAGCAGCATGACATGAGTAAGAGCAGCAGAACATCAGTAAGAGTAGAGCAGCACTACATTAGTTAAAGTAGCACGACACTAGTAAGGGTAGCACGATGTTAGTTAGGGGAGCACAACGTTAGTTAGGGTAGCACGACATTAGTTAGGGTAGCACGACGTTAGTTAGGGTAGCACGACGTTAGTTAGGGTAGCACGACGTTAGTTAGGGTAGCACGATGTTACAGTTAACCACTTGGTTTTGTTTATTTCGGCGTTCCTGTACATTTCAAGTTGTCCCTTTCAGGAGCTTGATCTGAAGGAAGCGATCGGGAACCTGGTGATGGCGATGATGGAGGAGAACTATCTGAAGGGGAAGGAGGGACAGTCAAAGATCCCATGGGTGGCCAAGGATGCGTCAGTCACGATAGACGCCGAGGGTCTCACGCTGATCATGTATGAGTGCCATAAACTCATCACTGTGAGTATGACTCTATAGCTACGTCTACACGAGAGACTAATTAGTCCCGGGTCAAATTTGTCTCCAGACAATCTAACCCGAGACAAGTAACGGAGCGTCTACACGGATGCATGACGTGACGGTGTTCCCAACACTACGTGCCTCCTGACTTCCATTCCATGACGTCTTCATGCCATTTTATCAAATGGACACATTGATAACTTACAGAACCAATATAGGCATTTGTCCCGAGACAGACGGGCGAGCGCGTCTACAGGACAACTGTCTCGAGACAAATCCGTCCCGGATCAACTTAGCCCCCCTACCCTTCTGGAGCTAAGTTGTCTCGAAAGAATCCTGTCTCGAGACAACTTAACTCGAGATAAGGCCCCGTGTAGACAGTTAACTGGAGCTAAAATGCTCCGTGTAGACGCAGCTTATGTGTACAAAGAGATTTGTGACTGCGTGATCATAGCCGCAACCGTGATCCAGGAAACCACGTGACCACGCAGTCCTCTAAATGGCTGTGCTGCTGTGCGAACATGAGGGTGCTACAAATGATGAATAGGCCTTCACGGGGAAGTAGGTGGGATTTTATCGGCATCAAATGACGTAAACAGGCAATTTGATTGGTACAGTGGCAATAGGTCATCGGCAAATTCAAACTCTGCGTAGGCAAGCGGTGCACACTCTGCTTGCATGCCGTTGCATTTTGTGGCTGCGGTAAACAGAAAAAATTTTGATTGTGCGAGCACTAACTGCTTACGGCCTCAAGTGCACATAGATTTCTTGGGGCGTGCGTCATCTTGAAGAGGATTGTTTGTGGGTAAGATTGTGCAGTCACCAAGTGGTGTGTGCGCATAGCCTTCCCAAACAACAAATAGTCGGTCCCTTCACAAGTTGAGACAATTAAAGGTGCTTTAGTTCGAATTGTAAACATACGGTGTGCCACCTATTGTCAACTTCTGATCCTAACAAATTGGATAAAAAATCGAATTAAATCTCGCCTTTCACAACTTTTTGTTTGTTTTTGAGCGTAAAATCATACATATAAATATATTTCAGTTACAAGAATATTTATCAAGAAAGATAAAAAATAGATAACATTAATGTTTTGGTATACACGGTGCTGCCACCTGTCCGAGGAAAAATAACTATTATAATCAACCATGTAAATAAACAAACCGTAATGTTTACAATTCGAACTAGAGCGCCTTTAATAAAAATGAATATATACAACTGCAGCCATTACTGTGTTTCAGACAAAAAGTGAGTTGCTGATAGGTGTCGTCTGTGATCCCAAAGATGAGGAGGCCCATAAAATGGACCACAAGGAGAAGTTAGAGAAAGTCCATGAATACAAGGAACATCTCAATAAAGTCGGCTTCCTTTACTTCCACATCGTGTGTCGTATCATGGACCTGGACGAGGACGGCAACGTTAGTCGAGCCAGTAAGTAGGATGGGATGGCGTGGGGGGGGCGGCCTCGGTCCACAGATTGCTGCAGAGACCTTCTAAATGGCGACATCAACATGAACCTTGTTTCGCATGCCCATCCATGTAGTGACCATGCTTTACCTTGCTTAACTTCTATCTCCGAGGCCAACACTACTGGTACTCTCCATTCCAGTTCCGAGTGGCGCGAGGTTTATCAACGATAGCTCCGCAACGGCTGGGTACACTCCTTTCGCAGTGTCTTCTCACTCATACCTATCGTTCATAGACACTGCTTACAATGGCCCGATCCCCGCCGATTTACCACTAGAGGGCGTTTGCGTAACTAACGAAATACATGAAACATTTTCTGATTGGTTCACTGTCAGCGTCCTTGACAACCACGGCAGACTGGTCACTCGTCGGAAAGCATTTTATATGGGACAGTTGCATTATGACGTAGCACGACTAGTCTACAACAACAGCAATGGCTGCCCCCCGCCGTGTCCAGTATGCAGTGTCACTTTGCACTTTTCAGTGTTTAGCTCGTGCCTTTTTTGTTTTGAAACATCGCTAAACAAGTGGATAACGGCGCTCTATACGAGATTATTCTGTTTGTAGTGATTGATCTTGTTGAACAGGCCGAAGCTGGGAGCAACGCCGGCGCTGTTTCCCGCGCTATTTGGCCGCTGACTAGTGCTGCCACCATGCGGTAAATCGGCGGGGATCGGGCCATTGTAAGCAGTGTCTATGAACGATAGGTACGAGTGAGAAGACACTGCGAAAGGAGTGTACGGCTGGGCTGAATTTGACATACCATACATCAATCGATTTGTCTTTTTTGGCGCTACAGCCATCATCACTGTCATTTTCCCACAAAACGTGACAGAAAAAAGTTCCGTCACAAATCACAGTTTGTGTTGACGGCCGAAATGGCGGCCATTTTGATATGACGCAATGCATCGCGCACGTGTAAACTGCACTGAACACCATGGCGAAATGAAATGGGTTTTTAGAAAGGGATCCGTTATGTCGGCCTTACGCGAAAAATGAAGATAGCAAAGATACCGGCAAGAAAGACAAGTTGATTGATGTATGTTTCATCAAATTTGACCGAGCCGTTGCGGAGCTATCGTTGATAAACCTCGCACCACTGGGAAGTGGAATGGACTGTAGGTCAGAAAGGAAATCCCCATGGCCGGCGGGTTAAGAGTAGCTGCAGAAGGTTCAGTGTAAACCTCTTCATAATGTTTGAGATCCTTGTAAAAATTTGTGTAAAAAATGTCACAGTAATGGTAATTTCTTCCTTCTTCTTGTTGCTAGGTTTAGTGAAGACCCCAGAGCAGGACACAGCCTGGGAATATTATGCTGGATCAAGTCTTTCTATAGAGTTACTGACTGGTGGTGAAATACAGAAGGTTTACTTCAGGGTCAGAGATAAGGTAAGTCCTCCATGAAGGGCAGCCTGGCCACCAAATAATGGGGTACCGGCAATACAAAAGAATACAAAAGGCGGCGCTGATCATCAACCAGGTTAAAACGCAAGTGCGCATGCTTTGCGATTGTTGAACGTCATCAGGCGTCGTGCGTCATTCTGACGTTACAAACAACTGCGCCATTCACAACCCATGACGTCGATCATTGGCCTGTCGTTTACGCTAAAATGGTCAACTTTATCGATTAAATTCATCATGTTCCCGCAGAGATTTTTGCTCAAAAGCAATAAGATATATTTTAGCAGTTCTGTTCTTAATGACAGAGAAGTAAAATTAGAAATTGAGTGCAACGTTTTAGTTTTATTTGGCCTAGAAACAGGGTGTGCTATTCAGAATTAATTGGAAAGTAATGTTGGCCTCATTTTCAATGACGCAGTTCTGACCAGGTTGATAGTCAGCGCCGCGTCACGGATTAGGTTTGCCGCTACTTCATTACCTACATTGTAGACGTAGATGGCCAGCGTTTTTCATCAGTCAGGGGCCTAATGCGGTGTTTTATCTTCCAGACCGTGTTGAGGGAGGAAGTCAAGGAGAAATTCAAATACGAAGTGGATCGGTCGTCGCCTAGCAACAAGTTGAGGGACTTCATGGAATGGTCGAAAGATATTATCAAAGACATCAAATATCAGAGAAAAGTCCTCGCCAATCCACTCGGCAAAATGTTTGTGCGATTATGGATGTTTTACAATATTTCTGTGATAATTTTGAGTTTTGTGATTTCGTGTGTGATCATTGGAACATACTCAGAGCCCAAGCTGGCGAACGGAACGGCTGATTACACGACGTAAGTAGGACGGCGGTCACTCAAACTTGCTGTCGTGGAAATGGGTGTTTAGGGTCTGTCGTCATCGCTCATAATTGTGAGATGGAAGTGTTTAAAGCTGAACTTAATAGATATAAACCCCAAGCGGCAGAGGTAGAAATTACGAACAGCCACAAGGCACTTCCAAGCTACCTCTGAAAACGATACACCCTCTCGGATGGTCACAGTTGGTTTCACTTGCCACCACGCTCCTGATGAGGAAAGATCTCAGCACAGCTGCCAAATGAGAAAAAACGAAAAATAATCTGTGATGGCACCGAGATTCGAACCCACAACCCTCTGATCGATTCGCCAACCTCTTTCTATTTGCGCATGATAGTACTTGTAGTTGTACCGGGTAATCTCTTTCCAGGTACAAGCCAGCATTTTCTACATGGGTGACGTACTTTATTTGGGCCGCCGGCGGACTTCACAATTTCTTGTCTCTGGGCATGCTCATTAGTTACTTCCTGTCCAACAAGCCGGTGTTTCCGCGGTGCTCGGGTTTACGGAGGAGAGTAGAGTAAGGCTTTCATTTCATTTACCATTGCTCTAAATGAGTCTGGCCGATGTGTCTTCAGCCTGGAGTCTGGCCGATGTGTCTTCAGCCTGGAGTCTGGCCCATCTGTCTTCAGCCTGGAGTCTGGCCCATCTGTCTTCAGCCTGGAGTCTGGCCCATCTGTCTTCAGCCTGGAGTCTGGACAATGTGTCATAATAAGCCTGGAGTGTGAACAGCAGAGTTTCCCAATGATACTTGTGACATCGCCATAGTGACGTTGCCATGGTGACCTTGTGAGATCGCCATAGTGACGTTGCCGTAGTAACCTGCCACTCTCATTCTTGTTCTATTCTTCAGGGAGAGAAGAAATACGGCGACGACGGGGGAAGCGTCATCAAAGAAATCGTCCAAGAAGAAGTTCCTGTCGGCAGACGATGACCATGATGATGATGACGATGATGATCGTGAATCTAATCTTGAAGTCAAATTCTTCAGTTTCAGGACTTTTTACTATATTGTAAGTTTACTATGTTGTAATTTTACTATAATTGCGAGTCTATTGTTAATGTCATTGGCTTAAAGATCTCATGCTTGTAAAGCATTCAAAGAAAACAGTGGAATGTTTGAGTTCAGGTCTACAATGTCATTGTATTTTTAGCTCACCTGTGGTGAGCTTATACAATGGTTGTGCGTCCGTCGTCGTCCGTCGTCGTCGTCGTCGTCCGTGTTTGCAGATGGGGGCTTAGGAGGTTATTTTCATCTTGAGTGGGCTCCTAGGTGGTCATTTTCTCTTAGGTGGTTAACCACCTAAGAAAACTTCTGCATTCGGACGACGACACTGCAGAGAGCTCTAAGGANATGAACTAATGACTGGATCCTCTCCAAATTTTTATCATTGGTGCTTCTAATGAGGATGCATGACATAAGTAAGGGGTTTTTGATTTGACCGACTTTTCAAGGTCACAGAGGTCAAAGTTCAAAAATTTAGGCATTTGGTGGCGTGTTTCATAACTGCTTGGGCTATTGACTTGAAACTTGGTACATACATGTATACACCCCTATGTCAGGTTACCAATGACACCACTTTTCGGTCCAATTCGATTCTCCGCTTGGCAACCAGGTGGCCAAAACCAAAGCTCAAAGTCCAGTACATGTAACTCCTGAACTGTACCTTGATTGTCTCCAATTTTTTATCAGGCATGTCAGGTGCATCTAATGAGGATACATGACCCTGGAACATTTCGATTTAACATTTGTCATTTGTTTTTCTGGTACGTTCACCCAGGTGAGCACATGGTCCATGGACCATTTTTTCTGACTGATAGACAAATCCCAAATTGACGAAAACGAGAAAGATCTGCGCACTTCCGCCGAAATGGCAAACAGAACCTCGGTCTGAAACCATCTGACACTGAATGACGTGACGCAGAGAACCCCACGACCATGTGACGACAGTGAGTTCGATGACGTTGCGTCAGACTCGACCATTGCTGAATCATGGATTGCGTCACGTCAGCTGGTTTCAGATCGAGGTTCTGTTTACGGTTTCGGCGGAAGTGCGCAGATCTGGGAATTTGGGATTTGTCTATTGCAGCTATTTTCTTTCTCTTCCAGACGTTGTTTGTTTTCTCCATCCTCGGCACGGTATTCTGGGGGTACTTCTTCAGCGTTCACCTCCTCCACATTGCGACCATCAATCAGCTGCTGGCGAGAGTCATCCGCGCTGTCACACAGAACGGTACGATGTCTGACTCATAGAGGGCGTGTTGAGAGAATGGTTGAATATAGTGCCGATCATCGGGTGTATCTTATTGTCTGAGAGAGGCACTTTGGACTTCGGTACATGTAACTCTCACATCTGATCAGACTCCCTCTGTTCAGAGTGATCCATGCTTTAAGGCAAAGATAGTCAAAGCTAAGATGGGACTAAACTCCCTATTACGCAGTTGTGTACCGCGCCCCCTTCTGTTTACCCGCTCTCCACAACTGCTTAGCTGCGTTTGGTCAACAGGTGACGCTGAGAGAGTCGACCAATGAGAGCACCGAGCAGCCGGTAACCAAGCTGGCCTGAGACACTTTTTCATTGGCCAAGCGGTTCGTAGCCATGGTAGCACAAGAACATCCGTTGCCAACGGGCCAAAGAGTTCTGAAAGCAGCGTTCTGATAGGCTGTAAAACTCGCGCCAGGCCCTGACGCCATCTGTTGAACAAAAGCGGCGACTTCCACGAAGTAAAGCAGTTGTGGAGAGCGAGTAAACCGAAGGGGGTGTGGTACACAACTGCGTAGGGAGTTTAAGCGAGAGGAAAGCGCCTTCGTTGACAACGCCAAATGTCGCAGACCACACTAGCCAAAAGTCTAGATATTAGGCTCGAGGGCGTAACACCTCATATATTTACCACATCTGTTATGTTAACTCATCTGCCCCCACAGTAGCAGACGGCATCTTTCTGTCGAAGTTTTCTCACATCCTGTGGTACTGATTGAAAAATATTTGAAGAAAGGTTGTTCCTATCAACCATCTGAAGAATGTTTCTTCAAATTCTTTCCATTTTATTTCCAAGGATTTTAGAAAACTTTAACAGAAGATACCGTCTGCTCAAACCTGGGGGCTGATGAGTTAATCTCCGTTTGCTATCTTGCAGGTAAATCGCTTCTCTTGGTTGCCGTTCTCTTCATTGTCTTCTTCTACATCTACGCCGTGCTCAGTTTTGCTTTCTATCGGGAGTTGTACGACGCTCATACGGGCCATTTCTGTACGACCATGTACGAGTGCGTTGTGACTGTGATACATCGGGGGTTAATCGACGGCATTTATAACGTAAGTATGGACGTTAACGAGGAGAATTGGTTTGGTTTTGACAACAACCAATGACGAATGTCATTTTGCCCCATTCACTGTCCAAACTGAGCCCAATCCAAATCTTTGTTTGGTTCATATTGACATTCACTTTCACATTTCTTTTGGTGTCCAACTCTCTCACAGTTTTGTGGCTGCACAGTGTGATGATGTATGTGTCTCACCACTCTAATAATGTGCTGAATACATGTATTATATAAGCATCTTTTAGGAATGTTGACTTTTCCAGCTTCACAATACAAAATTAGTAAGTAATGAATCGCTATCATTAGATGTCACAAAATCTTTGCATAGAAAAATACACATCTGCATTAAAGGTAATAATATTTTGCAAGTCTGACAGCGTAGACATGTTTTTTTGGGCTAATTTTGTGATGCAGAAATGCTGCACATTTCCAATGGAAGCAAATTTTGAAATGGTGGTCAAATCTGAAAGTGACATGCTACAGTTGTCTTGTTAATTACATTATCAAGAGCACCTTCTTGCTAATTTGACTGAGGCTGGATTCTGGTGGAAGTGGAAATAACTCATTCACTCTGGTCCATAATACCACTTGAAAAGACAAATCCCAAATTGACGAAAACGAGAAAGATCTGCGCACTTCCACCGAAATGGCTAACAGAACCTCGGTCTGAAACCATCTGACACTGAATGACGTGACGCAGAAAACCCAACGACCATGTGACGACAGTGAGTTCGATGACGTTGCGTCAGAGTCGACCATTGTTGAATCATGGATTGCGTCACGTCAGCTGGTTTCAGGTCGAGGTTGTGTTTGC
>NMRB01002617.1:83302-97480 GCA_002633025.1 Notospermus geniculatus | reverse complement strand
CCCCCCCCCCCCGAAAAGACAATTCCAATTCTACTCCAAGAACTTAAAATGGATGCAGGCTTGTAGACTGTACTTTTACAATACGTTTACTAAAGTTGTTGGCTGGAGAATTTGCGGTTTAAAAGACGTTTATACTGTTTCTGAACGTTATAATGGTTTCGGTGTTTTACAGTATGTTTACATAAATTGTTGGCTGTAATTTTAATTCTATGGATAAACTATGTAAAACTTGGTAAAGTAAATTAGCGTCTATGTTCATATCACTCGTCTATGATTCCTATTTCGATGTCATTGGTTTCCATCTTGGTTTTAGTTATTAATTACTCACTTGTGTTCATTCAGTTTTGTATGTAACTTTCTCTCAAGGGGGCCAAAACGGAAGCGATCTTCGGATCTTGTTTGGGCTCCTGACCTTATTTTCTGTATTTAATTTCTTGTATTTTTCTCTTTTGTTGGTCGAAAATAAATTTATCATATCATATCATATCATTCGAACACTGTTCAGTTTCCCAGGCCACCTCGTCATCACTTCTGGTAGCTCGACTTGAAAGTGCCAGCCTGATGAAGACCCCGGTTGGGGTCGAAAATTTGCTAAGATTCTGGAAATTGACTTCCTGTTTATCATCATTTTGTGTGTCAATTTTTGTGCTTTCTCTTTCTTTGGATTGACACAAATTTAAAGATAACGCCTGATTCTAGGCAGAGACGTAGAAAGTCATTACGTTGAAATTACACGTAAATCTATAAGTCGTCCTTTTGTGTAGGCCTAATTTAAAACTCAAAACCTATGAAAATCCATGTTGAAACATTTTCTGGTGATCTTTCCTTTTGTTTTTGCAATGTGGACGTTAGGCGAGAAAGCCATCCCCCAACTGATGCCAAAAAAGGCATAAAGGCATTTTCATNCCCCCCCCCCCCACCCCCACCCACACACACAGTCGGTTATTATCGTAATCTATTTGCGGGCGTATAAAATGGGTGAGAGACGCCATATTTCACAACATTGCCTATTTCCATTATGTTGAATGTGCCATTAATCAAAGAGTGCCGGTTATGTGTCACGTTATCGCACAATAGTCGCCAGGCGCGACTATTGTGCAAAACAAACAAGTTTTGAATCCATAAGTGAATAACTATTGATATTGGTGGAAATGCCCATGGCGTATACTTTCACTTTAGAGTCCATCATCTTCAGCAGCCATTTCCCCTGAAATGTACGGAGATTTTTTTCTTGTTCATCAACTCGAGTCATTCCGAGTTCGTCAGGCCTACCTTTCACCACCCCTGAACTCACAGGTACGACCCTGTCATCTTGGATGACATACATACACATAGGCTAATCCACTTGTTGTTTAGTGTTCTCCAGCTTCACTTTGAGGAAAATGTACTTTTTTCCACTCCATAGCAATTCATTATTGACAAATGGATGAATAATTATAGAAATATTCAGCTTATACTTTACAATGGCCCGTATTCTAGAAGCCTCCTTAACTCTCAGGTCCACTTTAATCTTTTGTATTCTACCCTGCAAACAATAGCTAAAGGTAGACCTTAGACTTAAGGAAGCTTCTAGAATACGGCCCAATGTATCTGTTCCTTCGCAGAAAAATGACTGTCAGTAGCTTACCGTCCGCTTTCTGTTTTTACCAGCAAAGGTCGGACAAACATCGGTAACAACTGAGTGACCACAATTGTGGAAGGACAGACAGGACAAAAACACAATGAAATTGACAAGCCCGACTTATTCTGGCGGTTCGCTGTTAATGACTTATTTGTGGAAGCAATCCATCTACTGCCTTCGTTTCGAAGGAATAATTTTGCTCTCAGAGCACTACAGGTTGACAAATTGGTTGATTTTCGCTGTAAAACAGTCTGATATAAAACGACAAGTCGTCTCCGAATCTCGCAAATTTTCGACCCCAAGCGGGGTCTTCCTCTGGCACGTTTTAGTTGAGTGTCCAGAAAAGACTGAGCTGGAAACTCAACTAGAAAGTGCCTGAGGAAGACCGTGATTGGGATCGAAAACTGGCGAGATTCGGAGACGACTTGTCGTTTTATATCATTTTGTGTGTCATTCTTTCATTACCTTATTCGCCCATTGACTATTGTGCTATGGTAAACAGGCCAGGTTTAAGAATTCACAATTCAATGTACTGTACCATAACCATTGTGATTCAAAGTCAAGCCTATGTAATATCTTATTCTTATTTTATACGGCGCAATAAACTTTTCGTAATTCGTAATTCGTAATTCAAATTAATAGCTGCACGCCGCACCTTTTATGGCTATATTGATCCTCATAAACCCATCTAGCGGTAGCCATCTGAGATTGCAGCAACTCAAAGCTTTGTTGGGTGGCACTCCAGCGAGAAGGAGACATATTGCAGCACTCTAGCCAGGAGAGGCTACCGGTATCGATCATTTTAACTAATTGTGAAAGGCGAAAGGCAGTGCGGATTAGAAAATGGACAGGGCGGGGGACAAGGGTAAAAATAGAGGCCCAAATGTCTCTGTTGTAGAGGTTTCTCGTCCGGTAAGTTCTATCTTTTCTACTAGAATTGTTCATATTTTCTAATCGGACTCAACATGGCGGCAGAGCTGCCATTACGCTGAGGTATGTGCTGATGTACCCGATCAATACAAGAGCAATCATTCGCCAGCCCCTGGGCCCATACATCTTTTGTGTTGAACAAAAATAGAGGTGTCACACTTAAAATTAAGTAAGCCAAGAGGACTGATGGCCCTCCATGCACTGTTCAGTGATACATTAAATATCTCAGTGTTCCAACTGTTTCATTTCAGAAACCACCTAGTCCACCTCCACCTCCACCTCCACCTCCGGAACAACAACAGAAAAATTAATTCACAGTGTTTGGTTTCGTGATCAACCGGGCAGGGTACTCAACTGCAGCCTCATGGACACACCGAACTTGCCAATGGTATTCACTTGCTGATCGACTCAGACATTCTATCACATACACCTCCTCTATGACACTTCACAGAGGATATCTTCCCTTATACCCCCGTCACACTTAGTTCGAATCAGCAGGAATCAAGCAGAACCAGCCGGAATGACAAATTTGCAAAATTCGAGCTGGATTCGGGAGAGAATAAGAATGCGCTTCAAATACTTGGAACGCAGCTCGAATTCACCTCGAATTTGGTCAGAAATCCCGCAGAATGGCTGCAGAATATGGGTAGAATGTCGAAGAATTCACGAAGAATGCCTCTCGAATACAAAAAACGCGCTTGGAATGTTCTTCGATTGTAACAGGAATTTCACAAGAATGGTGCCCGACAGGCTGCAATTTTCATGAGTCTGAGCTCAACTGGCAGGAATAGACTGGATTGTCCTTCGAATGCGATCGGAATGTTTCAAATGCTGTTGGAAGGCCGTCGGACTATTTAGAACGCAGTAAGAATGCAGATGGAATACACTTCGAATGCTGTTCGATATTTCTCCACTCGGAATGCACCTCGATAATTTTGAACATGTGCAAAACATTCCGGCAGACCACAGGAATGGGCCGGAACATTACGAACGCAGTCGGAATCCAGTCAGAATTTTTAGAATGCACTTCGATTGTCGAGGAATGGACTACGAATTGTCATTCCGACGGCATTCCTGCTCATTCTTCCTCTAGTGTGACGGGGGTATTANTTTTCATGAGTCTGAGCTCAACTGGCAGGAATAGACTGGATTGTCCTTCGAATGCGATCGGAATGTTTCAAATGCTGTTGGAAGGCCGTCGGACTATTTAGAACGCAGTAAGAATGCAGATGGAATACACTTCGAATGCTGTTCGATATTTCTCCACTCGGAATGCACCTCGATAATTTTGAACATGTGCAAAACATTCCGGCAGACCACAGGAATGGGCCGGAACATTACGAACGCAGTCGGAATCCAGTCAGAATTTTTAGAATGCACTTCGATTGTCGAGGAATGGACTACGAATTGTCATTCCGACGGCATTCCTGCTCATTCTTCCTCTAGTGTGACGGGGGTATTACAATATCCTGCAGGCCATCAGGAATGATTACAACGGTACCAGGACTTTTCACCCTGACTCTGTCACAAGTCTTCTAAAAAAATCATCAGGAATCAGCATGGATTTAACCCATCAGGACGATGAACTGCTGCTGTCAAACATTTTTTGGGAGAACCAAAATAAGCTTCTTATTATTTTGTCATTAATTTCATTGAGGATATCATGTGTCCAACATCTTTACTGTGATTTCCTACATGTAGGCTATCTAGTCTCCATGCTTCCAGTTGGACAATTTTTCAGCAATGGTGTAATCTACCATGATCAGGGAGAGTGCAGCCCCAGACGGAAAACCGAAATACATGTAAACTGTATAATGAAGCCCGAATGTATGATTTGATTCAGTGGAAAACCATAAATTCGACCGACTGTAAACAAATAATCACCCGATTCAGGATTATTTTTTTCATGTCGAATACTCACAAAATGTTAACAGCATAAATTGAGTACCCTGCAAGTGATAGTGTACCTAACTCGTCCCAAATTAAAGTGTGGCGACACAGCACAGCTACAGAAATTCTGGTTGAATAGAATTCCATATTTCACCAATACATGCGTGTTTTTTCATTTATTTTGTTCCTTTTTTTCATTGGCTAATCTATACCGGTATTTTACGTATGTATTTACTTCAAGCTTGAGAGAACCTGAGTTCAGGGGCAGTGAAAATTTTCGAGGTGACGATCATCCCGGATTTTGCTGTGCTCCCGAGCTACATGTATTAATTTGTTGTTTACTTATGTTATAATGTAGTTTATTGTTGGTCGAAATAAATGAAATGAACTGTTCAGTGATACATTAAACATATCACTGTTGTTTCATTTCAGAAGCCACCACCAACACAACCACAACCACAACCACCACCACAACCTAGTCCACCTCCGGAACAAGAAAAGAAAGATGATTGTGTAGTTTCATGAATGACAGATAGATCAACAGTGCAGGGTANGCTGATAAGAAACTCAGATATTTTACCTGCATACGAGACTGTCTCCCATTAACAAGTTCCACATACATGCATTCATGCATTTCACGATGTACACGCCACCACAATGAGACTGACACAGCTACTCGTGGAATATCGGATGACTTGCTTGCTCCTTGCTCGGCGCGCCGGCATTGTTGTCCTCTTTGTCAAATATTTATCTTCGTGAATTAATACTCGTATACTTATAAAAATAACTGCATAAACTATGTGCACAAACTCTGTAAAACTTTCCATTCAACCACTTTTCACACGACACGTCCTCCTTGTTTTCCTCACCAAACACCACTGCGCATGCCTGTTCATGCGCGTGACCGTCAAATGACTAAACATCGTAACACAGGCAAGAGTAGACACCATGATATACTCCAACAGAATAGGAAAAGTATTGCACTGCTTTGAAGGCGTGCATTACCCAAAATCATCAGATGATGCTCATGTTGACCAAGTTGCACCCACCGAGATCTTTGCTGCCCCGGCCTAAATAGAGAGGTGATCACCTGGTAGAGGAGTCCACTATAGTTGGTTCCAGTCAAATTATCTTAATTTGTGACCCTCCACAGCAAAACCAGTCACATGTCACTCTTAGTTTGGCAGGTTGAGACCAAAAGTTTGTCACTTTCAATATTGTCTGCCTGTTGTGAAATCTGAAATAATCTATTTCTTCCATTCTCTTCCGGTGTCATCTTAGTTCGTTGTGGCTCACCTTCCGAGCGACATGCGACTGGTTTTGCTGTGGAGGGTCATATTTATATATAACGGGGCTTATACATGTTATATAGCACTAAATCCAACATGCCCAACTCTTTGGCCTTAGGCCCGGTTGCACCAGCTATGCTCAAAGTTAAGTTTGAGGTTGACCTCAACTAAGTAATATGATTTGCCACTACACTCCAATTTGAGATTGAGAACGACTTTGAGGTTAGCTTGAGAACAAAGTCGACCTTAAGTATGACTGGTGCAACCGGGCCTTTGTGAATAAGGTCCCTAGTCTCATTGACGAGGAATTTTTTAAGCTGTTTCTTAAATGACTGCAGAGAAACAGCGTTCCGGATGGAAGCTGGAAGATTGTTCCATAATTTAGGGCCCCCAACAGAGAAGGCCCTACAACTGAGGTCGACTGAACCTTTGACAGAAAGAAGAGCGGATGATGAACGAAGACTTTGTGGGAAAGTGTACACAGTGAGAAGTTCGGGAAGATAAGGACGGTGGAGCAAGTTGGTGAAAACACTTGAAAGTCAGCAACAGAATTTGACAACTTAAGAAGCAGGCATGGGAACGGCTAGAGCTGACGGAACCGGAACAGCGAGAGGCCGAAGGCCCGAGCTGCGAGGGCCGTAGGCCCGAGCGGGGGGGTGCGCGAGGGGGGGTGTCCCCCCCTCGGTAGAAAATTTTTGGATTTTCTCTCACCCAGGATGCGATTTCTAAGCACTTCTCGCCAGTCAAATGCCGGTTTGGCGCACTGCCCAACTCGTGCGCAGCAGACGAGAGAACCGAAAGGAAATTGGGGAATAGGGCAGTTGATATTTCGATGGGCCTGTAGAGTGGCTGTCCCAAAAACATAACGAAGTGGGCAGCTTTTTCACAGATTAGTTCGTGAGTTGGAAGAGAATAAATGACTCAAAATGAGAAACATTTTATTTCAATATGGGCATACAATGTTTCTATCTGGCATGTAACACAACGTCAGGGCGCGATGCGGGCTTTCACGAAGTATGACGGAAAAGCCCGAGGTGTTCCGAATGCCACCAGAAGTAGTAAGCGTGACCAAATAAGGAAACCCATTGACGGCAGTTTTACGCGGGCTTTTATTTCATTGGTTGGTTGTGATGTTAGGGACGAATAAATTAATGATTATCATCGCCGAGGGAGACCCGAAAGGCTGTTGCAGCGCGGCATTCTGGCTCGTTCTTGCGTGGCTGACGAAGTCAGACCCTACGAGTCAGATGCACTTTTTTTACCCCCACCCCCTCAAATTTTATTGCATTTTTGTACGAATCTCGGGACCCAACTTTTGACCTCCCAAAACCGGAAATCCGGCGCAATCCGGAAGATTCCCATGCCTGATAGAAGTGCACACTTGTACAGGCACTGACGTAATTCATCGACACACGGGGCCGATTTCACAAAGGGCGTTTAGCTAAATCAGCGTTTTAATTCATAGTTATTCAGGTTAAAGGCCTAGAAAAGCATTGTTTCGCTGCCTGTGCGGTGCTTGATCGGTGGCGTTTACTTGCAGGATAATCACATGCGGTTAACATTCCTGCGTTAATGTCCGGGAGGACAAAAGAAAAGAGTTGAATGTTTCTAAACAAGGCCTCTTGAGCGTTCAAATATTCTTTTGTCCTCCCGGATATAAAAGCACTACAGGAATGTTAAACACGTGTGATTATCCTGCAGGTAAACACCGCCGATCAAGCACCGTACAGGCAGCAAAACAATGCTTTTCTAGGCCTTTTTAACCTGAATAACTATGAGTTAAAATGCTGATTTAGCTAAACGCCTTTGTGAAATCGGCCCATTATCTTCAACATTTCGAATACTACCACACCAATTTTGATAAGGTTTGTTGCATACGAAAGAAAAAGATTTTTTGTTGCATATGAAAGAATCAGATATCCTTTCTTAATCATATGCAACAAACCTTGCCAAATTTGATGCAGTAGTTGTAGAAATATTCAAGTTACCAGTTGCAGATAAACTTTTGTCAATGACTGTCCATGTATGATACGTACCGATTCAAAAATGGCACTGTCCGCACCAATATTACCACTAGGGGTGACCCCCAAACCACCGATGAGTCCAGCACAGAGATCACTACAAAGAAAGACCAATGATTTGAAGGGGAATTTCTTACTTCACAGGGTTCAAGTATGGTTTCAGACACAAATGCCGGCCTTCCGACTGAAAGTTTTCTGTTGCAATTTTCTTGTCCGACAGAGACTTGCACGTGGAAAGTGTTCGTCAAGTAGACTGCCGACACTCTTGGAAATATGTCAAACACTCTGTTGCATGATCAATTTCTGTCGCATGGAAGAGGCTTTTTATAGATTACGTCAGCTAGTCATTTTTTTGTCCAACAGTTATTGCTTTGAATAGCACCTGTTCTATTCATCACCAGAAATGTCTTGAAACTTTTTGAACTATACGCGGTTGTCATCAACATGGACACACAGGCAAATTTTGTTTCACGTGGAAGAGCCACACGACAGAAACTTGCTCGAGTCGACAGTTGCAAGAGCTGCAGACAGAGACTTTCGACATTTTTTTCTTTCATGTCAAAGACCCATCGGTAGGTTTATTGCGACAGTTTTGCAAGAACTGTCGCAAGTTTTCTTTCAAGTGGAAGGCCAGCATAAGGCACTTGCAAATATAAGTAAGCAATACAGAATATTATCTGACGTAATAGAAGAGTCATTTTTTTGGAATCCGTGACCATTCTTCCCCTACCTTTTTTTCTCGATTGATTTGACATTCTGAACCATTTAGAAGAAATATTAGCTCCTATGTACCTCTCAAAAATGACGGCTAACTTTTCTGGAGCCCAATATTCAAAATGGCCGCCGCCGCCCTCTCGAAAAACAAAAAATAACAGATTGTTAGCCACTAACGAGCTAGAAGGTGCATTTCTCACTAATTCTGGCACTATGAATCCATTGGAACAATCATTGTACAGTTTGAGACCATCCTGGCCCCTAAATCCAAGATGGCGGCCGTCTGCCATCTTGAAAAATATGGAATTTACATCTCTGGCACCCGATGAGCTAGAAAGACGAATGAGCTGTAATTTTTCACTAATTCCGGCATAACAAACACTCTGGAAAGGTTATTAAAGAGTTTTGGAACTTTCGTGGTCTGTAATTCCAAGATGGCCGCTGTCCGCCATTTTGAAAAATCAACACATGAAATATGTCCGGCACTAGATGATCTAGAAGGACAAACAAGTTGTCATTTTCCACTGATTCTGGCAATATAAATCCACTGGGAACATTCTTGTAGAGTTTTGAGGCCATCCTGGCCTCTAAATCCAAGATGGCCGCTGTCCGCCATCTTGCAAAAAAAAAAAATTTAACATCTCCGGTACCCGATGAGCTAGAAAGACAAACGAGGTGTCATTTTTCACTAATTTTGGCACAACAAACACTCTGGAAAGGTTAGACTGGTAATGCTTGAGCAAATATGCAAGATAGTTTGCACGGTACAGGTGCTGATGGAGACTGTCTGAGTCAGGTAAAAGTCGGATAGTGCTTGCTCTTCTTCTTCTGGGCTCTGCACTTTGCAGCCCTCGCCTCTCCGGGTGTCTTACTTTTGGCATCACCATAGACAAAGCGAATGACAAACCTCTCCAAATCATTGTTGATGACTTTTGTGTACTGGGAGCTGCGTACCACATGCTGATAGCAGTTTGGGCGCCTCATTTTAGACTTCACCAGTAGTTCTACAATGAGCTTCTTGCTTGCTCCATTGAAGCCAAAGATTGCGGTCACACCCAGTTTATAACTGACACTTCGTGCCGAATTTACAAAGGGGGCCGTATTCAAAAAGGGTGATCATCGCGCGATTAGGACTTAGACGCGTGTTACTTCACTAAATGGACACACTTCCATCATGCATTTGATGAAGTTACACGCGTCTAAAGCGGCTTTTCCACGTTGCAATATTACTGCACAATATGAGGATCAAAATGGGAAATATTACTGCCAATCTTTCTCCCATCCATTATGCCAGAAATACATGTCACCCATTTTGGGCCCCATATTGTCCAATAATATTGTATGTGGATGGACCCCTTAAGTCGTAAACACCCTATTGAATACGGCCCAACACGCGTGTAAGTTCATAGTTATTCAGGTTAAAGGCTTAGAAAACCTTTGTTTTGCTACCTTGTACGCTGCTTGATCGGCAGCGTTTACCCGCAGGATAATCACCCATGATGGTTAACTTTCCTTTGTCTAGTTGCAGGAGGACAAAAGAAAAATTTGAACAACCAACAGGCCTTGTTTAGAGTCATTCAACTCTTTTCTTCGATCCTCCTGCACGTAAACGCAGGAATGTTAACCGCGTGTGATTATCATGTGGGCAAACGCTGCCGATTAAGCAGCGTACAGCAAGGTAGCAAAACAATGGTTTTCTAGGCCCTTAACCTGAATAACTATGAATTTACACGCGTGTTGACTTAATCGCGCTTCCTAAATACGGCCCGTGTTCTAACTGGGTGTGACCACAACTCCGGCCATGTAGAATTAGCGGAATCAGCAGATCTGGCGGATTTAGCGGATTCTGTATAAAATTGAATAAAATTCGATGATGAATGGAGACTAATTAAGTAATACGACTTTTCATGCGTCCCACAGATTATAAAGAACCGCGAAAACAACTTTTACAGTCGGTAATCCAAATAGGGCAACAAAAATGGTCTGCAGGAATAGTTCGGCCAGTTGCGGTTCGCGACGCTGTTGCGGCTTTTCCTTTAACCTGTGCAGTACATAGAACACTTGAAAAATTATATTGCTAAATTAACTTCCATTTATTATCAAATTTTATTCAATTTAATACAGAATCCGCTAAATCCGCCAGATCCGCTGATTCCGCTAATTCTACATGGCCCACAACTCCGGCTTCTATGGAGCAAGCAAGAAGCTCATTGTAGATCGACTGGTGAAGTCTAATGAGGCACGCAAACTGCTCCAGGTGGCCAAACACAAAAGTCATCAACAATGATTTGGAAAGGTTTGCCATTCGCTTTGTCTATGGTGATGCCAAAAGTAAGACACCCGGAGAGGCGAGGGATGCAAAGTGGAGAGCCCAGAAGAAGAATAGCGAGCACTATCCGACTTTTACCTGACTCAGACAGTCTCCATCAGCACCTGTACCGTGCAAACTATCTTGCATATTTACTCAAGCATTACCAGTCCAAAGTCACCCCTCACCGATTGGCCATGAATGGCATCTTGTAAATGGACTATGTCTACCTGTCCGTTTAACACAGCCCCCACTTCCCCCGTCCATGCCGCTACCTCCAAAGCCACAGGCAGAGATGAACAGTGATTAGAGCAGCGACAGTGAGGACAGTGATTCTGACAGCTGTAGTTCACACAGTGAATGTAGTGATAGTGACTCATGTAGTGATAGTGAAGCATCAGACTTTATTCAAAGCTTGAAGTAAAGCATAGGGGCACAAAAACATTCGAGCGGATTCCATGTTTCACAAGCGAGTTCTTGGGAAAAGATGCCACGTATCCGTTGTCTTTCTGGCTCCTCAGGTGCAGAAGTATTGGCGGTCATGTTTATACACGTATTTCAAAGTGGCGCACTGTGACCACCAAGGTGGCCATCTTGGTTGGAATAAGATACCGGGGAGCATCCAAAACTCTATAATAACCTTTCCAGAGTGTTTGTTATGCCATAATTAGTGAAAAATGACACCTCGTTTGTCTTTCTAGCTCATCGGGTGCCGGAGATGTTAAATTTCATGTTTTTCAAGATGGCGGACAGCGGCCATCTTGGATTTAGAGGCCAGGATGGTCTCAAAACTCTACAAGAATGGCCCCAGTGGATTTATATTGCCAGAATCAGTGGAAAATGACAACTTGTTTTTCCTTCTAGCTCATCTAGGGCCGGACATATTTCATGTGTTGTTTTTTTCAAAATGGCGGACAGCGGCCATCTTGGAATTACAGGCCAGGAAAGCTCCAAAACTTTTTAATAACCTTTCCAGAGTGTTTGTTATGCCAGAATTAGTGAAAAATGACACCTCATTTGTCTTTCTAGCTCATCGGGTGCCAGAGATGTAAATTTCATATTTTTCAAGATGGCGGACGGCCGCCATCTTGGATTTAGAGGCCAGGATGGTCTCAAAACTGTACAATAATTGTTCCAATGGATTCATAGTGCCAGAATTAGTGAGAAATGGCACCTTCTAGCTCGTTAGTGGCTAACAATCTGTTATTTTTTGTTTTTCGAGAGGCGGCGGCGGCCATTTTGAATATTGGGCTCCAGAAAAGTTAGCCGTCATTTTTGAGAGGTACATAGGAGCTAATATTTCTTCTAAATGGTTCAGAATGTCAAATCAATCGAGAAAAAAAGGTAGGGGAAGAATGGTCACGGATTCCAAAAAAATGACTCTACTATAAAGGCCCGTCTACACGATCATACATTTGTTCAAAACATCCTCATACATTTGTATGATGATGTTCATGGACAGATATTTGATTGTGTAGGCTGTTTTCCCAACAAACTTGAACAGCAACCAACATGTATGATGATGTTCAAATTTGTATGATGATGTTCATGGACAAATGTATGGTCGTGTGGACGGTTTTCCCAACAAACTTGAACAGCATCCAACATTATCCTTTCTCCATCATACTTCATCAATCATACAATGTCCACGAATGTTGGACTGTAGATCGAAATCCGCAACAAACTTGATCATCATACAAGATTATGATGCTGCTTTGAGCAATGTATGATGATGTTCAAAATTTTAGCTGCTTTGTCACAAGACAGAAATCGACAAACAAGCTTGGACATCATCATACAAATGTATGATGATGTTTTGAACAAATGTATGATCGTGTAGACGAGCCTTAAGTTGAAGGAAAGCTTGGCAAAGTTGTTGCTGTAAGTATCATAAATAATTTTAGCCCTGTCCAACACCAATGCAAAATCTTTTTTGAGAACTCATAACTTTCGGGCTATTCCACATATTTCATAGCTTCTACTTTACCTTACAGAATGAACCTACGGAAGTTCAAGTATTTTAAAAGATAAAAGAAAAGCACGATAGATTTACCTCAGAATATCACCATATAGATTTGGCATGACTAGCACATCGAACTCAGTTGGATCTTGTACCATCTGAAAGACAGAAGGCCTAAACGTCGTAACAAGAGTAATGCAGAGCGAGGCATATGCCTCCAACCAGTTGTGTTGTGTGTCGGCCTGGGGCCATATTTATGAAGCCTTCGCAACTTTGCATTCATGCAAATCTACTGTTTCGCTGCACATGCCCTATTGTTGACTGCCTTACAATAGATTTGCATGAACACAAAGTTGTGAAGGCTTCATAAATATGGCCCCTGGCCCAGTAATTGATGTGGGCTGAGTTCAAGATGGCCACCACAGCCTGATATAAACTGTCAATTCGAAGTTGGATATCAGTGCAAAAATTCGGCATACACATAAAGATACAGTCCACGCTCGTTATACGACCCCTCGCTATACCGCCACAGACATTGACTTTCTCGGTTGCCAACAACAATACCCTCGCTATACCGCCACTGGGCGTATAGCAAGAGTGGACTGTATCTAGGTACATAGTCGCGCAAGAACGTTCAAGTGTTCAAACTGAGCTGACAATGGAATAAAAAACTAATCCAAAACATACACGTGACCAATAGCAACTTTTGCAAAGGAATACTTGTGTGATCTTCTTATAGAATTCAATAGTGGTAAGTCAGTTATTTGGTAGAAATACTGCATAGTACATTGGAACCCCGGCAACACGACCACCCACAGGACAGACCCGGGGTGGTCACCTTACCGAAATCGGCCCGATGAGTGCTGATCCAGACTGAAGTAAACTGATGGTCATATTTTCTTTTTCATCCACGTTTCATCAGACTAGACCATTTCCAACCTGGCCTGATACTGGTGAGCAGATAGCCCACTGATACTGCGATTCCTAGGATGGATGACCAGCGGGTACAGAAATGGTGAAGTCCGCCCGACCGCGTATTATTGCGCCCGTCACATGTATCAACCATCATGCGCATGGCAAATTTTATTGGTCCTGTTGGTGAACACATGCTGCTCACTCGCATTGTTTCATAATCAGACTGCTAATTAGGTTGTGGGTGGTCGTGTTACCGAGGTACTAATTGCTGCTTGGGACAGCCGAAGCTGTCGTCGCGGTCCGGATAGCAGGGTGGTCGCGTTAGTGAAACTCTCCAAAGGGAAATAAAGAGAAAAACAATCGGGACAATTGAAAACTGGTCGTCTTTCCGGAGTGGTCGCCTTATAGGAGTGGTCGCCGACCGGGGTTCCACTGTACTGCCTGACGTGAAATACAATCACATGCTAGGCCTACATACTGATGCTATGAAGCTCTTTCATCTAAACTCCCTCAGTCTGCAGTTGTGTACC
>NMRB01002617.1:59893-72738 GCA_002633025.1 Notospermus geniculatus | reverse complement strand
AAGGTCAAGGTCAAACAGTTCTAAAGTGCAAATCTACTCAGAATTTCAGGGGAAAACTAATTAGAAGCCTGCATTAACCATCCCCTATTTGTTTAATCAAGGATCCCTGTTCCAGTTGCGCAATACTTCTCAAGGTCAGAGGTCAAGGTCACAGATAACTAGCTCTAGAGTAGTAAACTTATCATCGGAAACCATAGACATCGCTCCGATGTCCTTTTCTTGTTCATATTGTGTACGTTCCTTAGAAACACTCGGACAGAGTTGTTACTACGTACTGTCCGTAGCTTGCCAGCCTAAAAAATTTAAAATTCTAAGTCATGGAAATAAAACCCTTCACTGAACGACCGAGCAGAGAGAATCAATCGGCCGGTTTTTACATTATTCATTCAAAAGTAACAACAAATGAAGCTGTCAGGGGCGGATTGTTGGATAAAGTTTTTAACTAAATAATTTATGATCCTTTCAAGTTGTGGTGTGCAAAGTTCTAAGTACCCTCAAACATTCGTAACCATCCACATTAATGTTAATAATAAACACGTTCTATCCCAGAATGGGTCATTAGTCTTTTGTTCTAGTCCTAACCATTAGTGCCTTTTGAGCCCTCACATCAGGCGAGAACTCGGCAGATTCCTTGAATTACCAAACCGAGCTTTTCAACTTGGCGCTGACGTGGAAATAGCTCCTGATCAAAATATGGAGGGAAAAATGAGCAGGCTTACATTGCGTTTGTTAGCTATCGTCATTTTGAACACCGATGTCCTGGAGGGGTTTCAATCAGACATATACCACATCTCCTTTCACGGCGAGGAAAAAATACCGGGACCGTATCTTGAAATCAACAAAGACAGAAGTTTTATCATGGAACTTCACCAATGTGGCGCTGAATGTGTGCTGAACACGAGATGTAAATCGTTCAACTATAATTCTCTTGGTAAAATCTGTCAACTCAGCGAGAAGGATTTCGACCCTTGCGTTTCAACGAGTACTTCTTATTATCTGGAGAGGAAAGCAGGGTGGCAGCATTTCAGTAAAATCCGCTTAATACAAGGTGAATACTTATAACCATCTTAGTAGGCCGGCCAACATGAAATTTGAAATTTTTGTCGGCATCGTCTGTTAATGCCTGGCATCTATGCTAGATCATACCCTTATAAGATGGGGTAAAATTTAAGGGTGGATGCCACTCTGGATTTGCCGGTCAAAGGTCATTATCCGCCATCGAATTTTTGGAACTGGCTTTATCATTGAGGTTTGTACAGGACAATAGGACCCAATGTACAGCTATCTTTTGAACGGTTGGATTTACCCCCCAAAAATGTATTACCAACAGATGGCATGCTTTTTGTAGTTTTTAACTTGTTACGTAATTGGAAATGGCGTTTTAATGTATTTTGACCAATTTTGTGTTAATTTACATGATAAACGTTATTTCTTATTACGAAACTACTGAAAACAATTAAAAACATGCTTATTTGGTTAAGAGGCACCATATTTCTGTCTGTTGGTAATACATTTACGGGGTGTAAATCCAACCGTTCAAAAGTTAGCTGTACATCGGTTCCCATTCTCCTGTACAAAGCTCAGTTCTTGGGTCCAATGATAAAGTCAGTTGCAAAACTTCAATCGGCCGTAACTTCCGTCAAAATCAAAATTTAACGTGGCATCCACCCTAATCTTATTTTGTAGCCAGTATTTTACAGTTCTAGGGGGATGCCATCCATAAACAGAAAATGCCGACTGATTTTTTTCTGGAGACTTTTTGGAGGTTTGGCCGGCCTACTATCTTCCTTGTTCAGCACTAGCACTATCCTTTTAGTCCTAATCACCACACCCAAAACAGGGGCGTAGCTAGCGGGGGGGGGGGCAGAGGGGCACCCCCCCCCCCGAGCAAAAATGGACAAAACAAATTTTTGCTATAAAATGTCATTTCCCCTCTTAAAGCGAAGATATTGCAGCATCAGATGCGGGGAAAATGCATCTGAGAGGGTGTATATTTTCAATTTTTTTCTGGGGGAGGGCCCCCTCCGGCTTCGCCCTCCACACTCAATCAATATTGCCCCTAGGCCATAAAAGCTAGCTGCGCCCCTGCAAAACCCCTTATCAGAAAATAAGAGTCAGAAGTGCCGCACGTTTTTTTACAGGGGCCCCTTTCTGTCCTAAAGCAACCTGCCAACCTCCACCCACATATCTTAGGGTATACCCCCGTGTTTTCAGAAGTGGTCGACCAAAGAACAAGGGGCTTAAGACCACTAATATCTTTGGATAGCCCAACAACTTTGGCCTTATGGAATTTCAAATATGGCCGCCAGGCAGCCATCTTGGAAAACGTTCAGAAGTGGTCGACCCGAAAACAGACCCTCAACACCACAAACGTGTAAGGCCTGATATCTCGGTACTTTGTTCCCACCTCAGTGGCCCACCTCAAAAACCGACCCAAAGCACTATTTGTAGCTGTAAGCTGCTTAAGCTGTATTTACACGAGCCGATTTTGTCGTACGATTGTGTCGGCCGACAGAGACGTACGACAAAAACGCACCGTGTATATACTAGACTTTCGAGACCATTTTTTTGTCGGTGCGACATCGTGTGCAGAAGTCGGGTGTTCTATTTTCACCCGACATCGGCTGCTTCTCCCCATGGTTGTCTACCTAATGACACACGAGGTCCTATAAGGGACGCATGAATAAATCGTCCCTTGTAAACAGATTAGCCGATCCCGACAAATCGGTACGACAAATCTGATACGACTCTGTCGTACGACAAAATCGGCTTTAGGGCTTTACACTTCATAAGGTAGCCCCGTAGTCTTCATGCGTACTCGCACCCGAGAAAAGAGACCAGTAACACCATGCACCTCTTCGACAGGGAAGCCCCGATGTTGTTCAGAATTGGCCTACCAGATGTCCGGTCCAAGTGGTAATATCACGATGTCCGACGGAACATATGTCATCTTCCCTGGCCGGACTCGCCAGACGACTAACCCCGCTAAGTTCTTCTGCCTGAAGAAGTCAACCACTACATACCACGACTACGTAACCCTTATCCAACCGAACACGTTTGCTTATGACAGGAGAGGCCTTCCCTCAAGTTATTCATACCGTTCATACGTGGTCACCACCTATAAGAAGATTCGGGTCAATCCAGTGGTAAGTGAGAAACTGCTGAGGTCTCCCATCTCGCGAGACAAAATCTCCTTCCCATTGCTTTACCCCCGCATTCTATGATGGAGACCGCAAGACGCTGTCGCTGACATTTGACCGCATGACGCTGATCGACACGAGGACTGCGAGCCCCATCCTGAGAATATCAGGCGTTCTTACTGCTCGCTCCCTTCGTCACCGCAGACAAACGTTTGTGTGCGGCGACGAAGGTAGCGAGCACTAAGAACGTCTGATATTCTCAGGATGGCGAGCCCGGTGATACGGCATCTCGCATGACTTGCGGTTGAGATTGTGATGTTTGCATAGTTTCTTCCGAGGTCCGAACGTAAATGGGGCGTCTGTATTTTCATATAGGCCTACTCTGTATCCATTTCTCTGTAATTCTGGATGTCAGTAAAGCGGGCAGGATTCACTTTTCATTCTTTACTTCAGACACTCCATGTCATACTGGATATGACATTCGCCACATGTACTTCGGCGCCATCTTCATATCGGCGGCATTATGGTTACGTTAGCGGATGTAACTACAGGTCAAGTGGATTACACGCTCGACTTCTTATCGATCTTAGAGGCACGGGCTTTCGCCTCAGAAGGGTAAAAACTGCATCCAATTTGTTCTTTAATCAGGCTCAGGTATATTATCCTCGATCTGGGTTTCTGGCAGCTTCTGACACAGAGCAGGGGTCAGTTCTTACTGGCAAAGCTGATGAAGACCTGTTGAAATGTCTGACCTCTAGGTGGACCTTGGATGATGCCCAGCCAATCTACATATCAAGTATTTTGCAATGCATGCAAATTAACCCTTTTCTATCGATGCCAAGACCACTCCAAAAAAAACACATTTTGTGTTATTACATCACCATGGTTCATGCGATCATTTCAGTGAAACCTGAATTTGATACACCACTATGTGTCCTGTCTTGTACAGTTTGTACTTTTTTGAGTTAACCCTTTCGTTTCATGAAATTAGCTTGAAAATTGGATATTACGTCATGAAAAAACACAAAAAGGGCCAAATTCTTGGTAATGAGGGCCTAACTCAAAAACGTACAAACTGTACAAGACAGGACACATAGTAGTGATGTATCAAATTCAGGTTTCACTGAAATGATCGCATGGACCATGGTGATGTAATAATACAAAATGTGTTTTTTGGGAGTCGTCTTAGCATCGATAGAAAAGGGTTAATTCACGTACGTTGCAAAAAATTGTATGAAGATAGGATGGACATCATCCAAGGTCCACCTAGAGGTCAGACGCTTTGCCAAAAATTAAAAAGTAAGAACTGACACCTGCTCTGTGTCAGAAGCTGCCAGAAACCCAGATCGAGGAGAATATACCTGAGGGCCTCACACGAGGATGGTTCTGACGGCGGTTCAACACGGTTCAAGACCGTGCTAAACCTCAATGACACAGACACCGTGAGGGTGTTCGCCATTGACCGCTACCTCGTTTTTGGAACCGCAAGATGTTCAACATGTTTGGGCGGCGGTTCTCAAAACCGGGAATCACCGAGTTGCTACCTTGTTGTCACCTTTCACAACCCTTCAGAACCGCTGAAAGAATATTAATGGCTACCGTATTATTGCCCCCCCCCCCCACCCCACCCCCAGCACCTACCTTGTCACAGTATTTGTGCCAAACCGCTGTCATTTTCGGCGGTTCAGCTCGGTTTTAGAACCGTGTTAAACCGCCGTAAGAACCGTCACCCTGTGAGGCCTGCATAAAACAGGCCTAATGGAAAGCACTTTGGTTTTAAAGCAGGCTTCACACGAGGACGGTTCTGACGGCGGTTCAGCACGGTTCAATAGGGAGGTTTAGAAATCAAACGATAACTTTATTTTTCATACTACACATTAACCGGATCATTTATCGCTGGATTTCTGAACTTCCCTATTGAACCGTGCTGAANGCCTAAGAGTGTTCAATCCGACACGAGTGACACCATTGATGACGATGTCGGCCGGTACATGCATGTATGCCAGGCAAGTTGGTCTTTTCTTGGAAGAAACCACAGAATTCGCTGACGTTACACCGGCACGGCGGCGAGTTCCGCAGTTCGGCATTATGTTAATGATGCCATACACACAAACAACCTCCTCATCGTCTTAAAACTGAGTTCTTTCTTTATTATGAGCCACTTCGATAATGTCTCTGGACAATCCACAGCTGCTGGTCGGCATTTGCTACCTTTTTAGGCCGCCCTTTCCCTTCTTTCACTTCTCGCTTCGGCATCCTGTCTGCTGCGTTTGCAACTCAGTGAAGGTAGCGTACTGCGCATGCTCAGAAGCCAGGAGCGGAAATCGGAAGTTCCATTTTCGTGGGCGGTGAAAATGATCGGGTGCCAAGTTTTGCTTGGCGGTTTAGGACCACTTTAATAAACATGGAGGACTAAATGTGAACGCAGCTCCCCATTCCATGTCGTCATGATAACTAGAGCAAAGGTAGCGTTCACCACAAGCGCGGCCAATCACACCTTGAATCGTCATGAATAATACTAGCATATTGACAATCTGAAGAGGTCGCCACCATCGTTCCTTGGCTCAGACCTCTGAAAAGGGCTGGAACCCAGCACAAGATTCTTGTGCTCATTGATTTTACAAACTATTTGACAAGGTAATCATACCGAAAATTAGAATTTGTTCCAGTAGTTGTAAAAATACTGCTATTTTAACGTTCCGTTGGCGAATAAATGTTTTATTTAGGAATAATGGACGAACTCTTTCGAATCCCTAAGCAATTGGTTGTGCAACGGTCAAAAATTCATCCGCCGTCAACAATGCATTTGCGCTGAGGAAAAGTAGTACGGTCTAGCCCTTTCCAGAGTTTAATGTGGCATTGAACTCTGGGTACGAGATTGGCATATTGACCCGCGGCGAACACATTTTGAGGGAGTGTGCTTGTCCTTGAATATCCTGTAGTAGAGGGTCTGTTTATTGATGAGTGTGTTTGGAGAGGGGTAGTTTCATGGCTAGGAATCCATTTGTTGACCGTAAAATCCATGAGCAGTGAGGAGTTTTGACGTTCTAAACAGCAGCATCATGTCTGGTTAATTAGGGAGGTTTCGCAAGTGCCCGGTTAGGCCATACGCCGACGTTTGTTTGGGTATTCCCACACAATAGATAAACGTCGTCGTACGCCCTAACCGGGCGCTTGCGAAACCTCCCTAATACGCCCAGGCCTACACCACTTCAGTCAGCCTAATGCCAAGATGACCCAGAAATACTGGAACCGGAGTGAATCGCTGCTGGGATAAGGACGGGTTCTGGGTGATGAATCTGGTTTCTCTGCCTATGAGGTACATGTACTTTGAAGTACCTCATAAGCAGAGAAACCAATCTAACTGTCTGAAATTCTATCATTTTAAAGGTCTGCTGCCGCCAATAGCGGGGTGGGATGGAGGATGGACGTGCAGCTACACCAATAGGGCTAATAGGCCTATACGCAGCAGACCACCTTGGACCGCGCGGGCAGCAGAAAGCCTTGCGCCGTAAGGCCTCTTTCCTGCATAACATCGCTAAAAGATTAGAACAAACTCAGACATGGGGTGTAAATCCGACCGTTCAAAAGTTAGGTGTACATCGTGTCCCATTCTCCTGTACAACGCTCCTGACATTTGTCAGTTCTTGGGTTCAATGATAAAGTCAGTGTCCTGAACTTCAAAGTCAATTTTTCGGCGTCTTGAAATCTCAAAGGCCACCCACACTAGCATGACTCAGGAGGGTCCCCTGAACATATTATGAGGGTGTGGCCTTTTACAGCAGCCGGTCCCCCATTTTCGCCAAAAATGGGGTTGCCCCCTGGGTATCGTGAGCTCGGGGTGTGTTTTAGATACGTGTTTTGTTTTTTACATAAGTTTGGTTAGATAGATCAATGAGTATATGAATAAAGACTATAGTAAATGATTTTACATGTACTTGAATTTTACAATACAAATGCACTATGGAATGCTGTACAAATCTGAAGTAAAAGCATTGGCTAGTCTTTATTCATATGACCCATTGATCACGAGTCACGTATGAATATTTTCATCAATCATGTATTAAGACCACGTCTGAGGTCTGTCTTTCATATTTTAACAGCGGACGTCAAGCTAAGCCCGCCCCTAGGTCCGTTGTAACGTTTTTGAAAGTTCCCCATCTGCCAGCCTGCCGCACACTGGAGCTATCTGCTGAGCAAAAAGTCATTCGAGACCGTTTGCTCAGCAGATAGCTCGCGTGTGCGCGTAATTTCGGCGAGTTTTTTGCCTCGCGAGGCAGAAAGCTCGCGTGCGCGCGTATTTTTCGGTGAGCTATCTGCTGAGCAAACGATCTCGAATGACTTTTTGCTCAGCAGATAGCTCCAGTGTGCGGCAGGCTTTAGTGTGTCCCTACTATTGTCTGACGGAATAAGCCCGGGTTTTCAATTTCCAGAATGACGGCATACCAGCTATTTTCAAGAGGGCTATTTTGGGCGCATTTTTGCGTGGCGCGGTGCCTGCCTTACGTGATGGCTACAGATCCATCTTATAAGAAAAAACAGCAAGATTCAGCGATGCTCACAAATAAAATCTTCATTATTAAGACCGCTCCATCTCAATGGGGCGGTCTTCCTTGTTTTTACTGAATTTCTCTCTCTGGATCTCTCCATCCAATCTGCGGTTCTCCAACGATAACTAACGAAAAACGCCATGTATCGCGGTAAAACTTTCAGGAATTGTAGATGTGCATATTACACAGAACCCTATTGATTCTTGGGGTCATCCGTTTACAAATAGTGCGAAATTTGGGTGAAATTTCTCGTTTTATCTATATTTCATGATTTGTTTAAACTGAGTGACTAAAATGCCATCTTCAGGCAATTCGTAGTACTATTACTATCACTTCTAACATGCAGCTAACATTACACATGTGCTTTTAGTTCGTTATGTATGCTGAAGATGGCGTTGTGATCACCCTGGACTGGTTCCTCTCTTGATTGATGATTCAATGGATGTGGGGAAGAGTCCATCCCTTTCTGGTCCGCCAGATATCTGCTATTGGACCCTGTTGGCAGTACATAGCACATAGTTCAGTTTATCACTGAATAGTAGTGACCTTTACGGCTTCTCCTTCTGAAGTTAGTAGGGAGAAATCAAGTCTCCCTCTTTGGAAAAAAAGTCTCCCTGCTTTTTAGGAATGGGAGACTTTTATTCTCCCTATTTCAAAAACCTGGAACCAACCCTGGCCGCTCGATAATAATTCTCGATCAGTCAACTCTGTCTTAGCTCCCAATTTCCAAGGGCGGTCTTTCAAATTGACGATGGTAAGTCAATTTCTAGTTATTAGGGAGTTTAAGAAATCAAACGATAAACGTTAACTTTACGACAACGTTATTTTTTGTACCGAAAATACAATATATAATACGTGTAAATCTGGTGAATTCGTAGTATGAAAAATAACGTTGTCGTAAAGTTAACGTTTATCGTTTGATTTCTTAAACTCCCTATTAAATCTTTTCTCAGTTGTCCACATTACTTTTTACACTTTCAGATGTTATTTCCAAAGCAGACGTCGCCCTTAGGTATACTGCATGCCCACTTCGGAGCTAGCTCCGGGCTCTTTATCGGCCCTATCATTGCAAAAATCACTGATTTCGTTCCCGTCATTCGCCATATCGTCATGCTCGTAAGACAGCGGAACGAATTTTTTTTTTAATTTCACAAAAAAATTCAAAAAAAATTTGATGCGCCTTCCATTGTATTTGTACAACAGAAAAAAGTAAGAGCATTTACTTGTTTTTATTCATATTACCCGATGATAAAGAAAGACGTATATTTGGGGCTGTTCAGAAAGCATGAATCCCAAACAATATCGGCTTTATTCCCAGAATAGCAAGAGAAATGATTGTAACAGCCTCGTGTGACGACGTAAACGGAAGAGCAAACAACATGTCTAGCTCCTTTCTGGTATAGGCCTGCTTTGACTTCACTATTGTACAGCGCCTTTCAATGTACATGCACTTGTACAACAGAAAAAAAGTAAGAGCATTTACACCCAATGATAAAGAAAGACGTATAATATTTGGAGCTCTTCAGAAAGCATGAATCCCAAACAATATGATCTTTATTCCCAGAGTAACAAGAGAATGATTGTAACAGCCTCGTGTGACGACGTAAACGGAAGAGTAAACAAATACATGTAGCTCCTTTCTGGTATAGGCCTGCTTTGACTTCACTATTGTACAGCGCCTTTCAATGTACATGTACTTGTACAACAGAAAAAAAGTAAGAGCATATTTTTTTATTGTTTTTATTCATATTACCCAATGATAAAGAAAGACGTAGCCTATAATATTCGGGGCTCGTCAGAAAGCATGAATCCCAAACAATATCGGCTTTATTCCCAGAATAGCAAGAGTAATGATTGTAACAGCCTCGTGTGACGACGTAAACGGAAGAGCAAACAAATAGTTTCCCTCGCATTCAGAGTTGTTTCTCGAAAAGATGCGAAATCGATAATACGCGCATGCGCAGTCTCGCTAAATATGGGTGCAGTTCTGAGGGCTCGAGGAATATCAGCGGCAGACGACAGGATCTATGAATACGCATAGGTTGAGAAAGGTACGTCCGTCAAGTAAATATTGTCGTTCAATTCATGTTTTCCACTCTTGGTGATTGGTTTATCAGGTCAATGACTTCCTGTCAGAAATATATTACTGCTCTTGTGCATTTGCGCAACCCCTCCGCCAGCCAGCATTGCTAACTGTCAGTGTGATTTTTAAAAGGCGCGTTTCCACTAGCGGATTCCGCCGTGGTTTGCGGGGGGGGGAGGTGCGGTTTTCATAGGGTTTGGGATAATCTTTCGATGGTTTATGGCGTGTTAATTATCCCAATGCCTGTGAAAACCACTCCGCTCGCCGCAAACCGCGGCGGAACCCGCTAAAGCCTAGGTCACAAATCCACCGGGCCCCGTACGATTTTTCCCACCCAGCGGCTTGCAGTACATGTAGATTTTAGAGACTGAAACAGGGATCTAAGATGAATTATGCCGAAATCGCCTTAATGGACAAGTGGAAATTAGATTGGATCAAATTGGGTACCGTAGAAATTGGCCAAAATGTCTGTTTTTACTGGCCGTACGGGCCCCGGAGTGGATATGTGACTGGGGCTTAAAGTGGAACCGGCCCTTCATGGTAAGGGTTCGATCCCAATCAGACCCATTCCTCACGTGACCGTGACAATGCAGGTTTTCTCCAGCCACTCCGGTTTCCTTCTACTGTACATTTATTCCCCAATACTAGGCCAATATTACTCGGTTCTCATGTCATGTAGGCGATTTGGAAAATCTCAGCCACTTTCATCCATATCATCAAAAATTCATTCTTGACCCGCCGCTCACCGTTATCCATTTTTGATATACATGTAATAATGTGTGGGACAACATTTAAGTGTCAAGTCACTTCACAATAGAGAGGATGCGCAGCTTTCCGACTCCGACTCCGGCTTCAACTACCAGAATGAATTGCAGTCCGCTGGAGACATCCTTGATAAAAACGATTTGATAGATGTTTACAAATCGTAAAATGCCATCACTTTGTGGCAAAATAATTTTGACTCGTAATCGGAAGTGCGCATAAATCGCAAATATCGTAGTCGTCATAGTCGTGTCTCAAAGTCGTAACGACTAGGATTACGACTTCAATATTCATTATTTATCCGCACTTCCGATTTATTAGGCCAATTTTTTTCTACCTACAATTTATGGTGTTTGACGAATTGAAAACTTCTATCACATCGTTTTTACCAAGGATGTCAATAGCGGACTGCAATTCATTCTCGTAGTCGGAGTCGGAGTCGGAAAGTTCATTTTTTAATTATTAGGCCTACTCCAGCCAGCTTTTGCTTCCTTATACTCATTCATTCCAATTTCATTCCACTCCCTGGGGAGTATTACAGTCCACCTGCAGCCGATTTCAGCGCTCTGGGAATCTGATCAGTAGGTCCGTCTACACTACACCACGCCGCTCCTACACCAAGCCACATGGGCGTATTCGAATACGCCCTAGACTACCAGCCCTGTACCCCTGGGAGGGGTGAAGCAAGTGAGGCGAAGCAAGTGAGGCAAAGCGCGCGTGTTTTTTGGGCCAGGTCTGGGAATCGAACCCAGGACCTTCTGATGAGAAGTCCGTCTCACTACACCACGCCGCTCCTGGGCCTAGCCTACAAAATATCTAAAAACATTGTCAATTAATGCAACATGAAATTAAATAGATTTGAAATTGATCCAAGATCAATAGGGCATCACAGTGCAGTAATGCCCTGGTAGAAATTCAGTGGTGACAAGTGCCCGGGACAGGTGTCGACAGCCGCCACCAATATGGCCCCTTCGATCCATCTAGCCTATAACTGGCTGCGTGATCCAAATGCCACACCAGATATCGCCCGAGAAACGCGTCTTTCATGCTGTACATTTTGCCCGACAAAAGGTCAAAAAATAGCAAAGGCACTGGGTCGCATCGCAAAACGAGTGCTCCCCATGCAGGACCTGAAGCTAGCGACGGCCCTGATTTATTATGGTTTCCGATCTCAAGATCGGAAACCATATTGTGTTTGGTCATGGTGTCTGTCTGTCTGTCTGTCTGTCTGTCTGTCTGTCTGTCTGTGTATCTGTCTGTTCAGTCTGTCACGCCTGTAACTTTGTTCCTGTAAGAGCTACAGACCTGAAAATGTGATAATTGCGCAATGACCTTTAAGGTCAGAGGTCAAGGTCACAATCAAACAGTTCTAAAACGCAAATCTAATCAGAATTTCAGGGGAAAACTAATTAGAAGCCAAAATTAACCATCCCCTGTAGGTTCAATCAGATCCCTGCTCAAGGTCACAGGTCAAGGTCACAGTTACTTAGCTCTACAGTAGTAAACTTCTCATCGGAAACCATTGACATCGCTCCGATGTCCTTTTCTTGTTAAATACATGTACTGGTGAATGGTTGACTAAGACATAGCGGGCATGCTATGGTACATGTACTCCGAGGTAGCATGCAGTTTTCGATAGCGTGTACTACTACCGTCACCATGGCCACCGAGAGAAGGCGAGTGAGAATTGCCCTCGGGAAATATAATTCGATCGAATCTGTGAAAGTGCCGCATTCCCCGTCATAATGGTGCTTCAATCGAGTCGCGTGGTTGCGATTCTCTTTACAGTTCATTACACCACACAAGCGATATCGCAAGCGATCGCCACCGAGTAATCGGCTGTTGACGCCAGGTGTCGCTGGTAGCGATGCGTGGAATCTTCTCTCCAATGATCGCTCATTATCAAACAATAGGGAGGGTTAGATATCAAACGATAAACGTAGACGTTAACTTTTTTCCTTACCGATATATCCATTACGACCAACTTTTTTCCTAACCGTTCTAGCAAAAGCTAATTCTAATCCTAATCCTAATCCTAATTCTAATACCGGTACTACTCCCAACGCTAACCCTGACCCTAACCCTAACCCTTACACTTATCGCAAGCCGTCCCTGCCATAAATCCACCATGCTGTAATTATTTACTACCATGCTAGTAAATATTTTCTACCATGGTAGTAAATAATTCTTACCTAGGTAATAAATATTACTACCATGGTAGTATTTAATTCTTACCTAGGTAATAATTATTTACTACCATGGTCATATTTAATTCTTACCTAGGTAATAATTCGAATTCTTACCTAGGTA
>NMRB01002617.1:16209-52129 GCA_002633025.1 Notospermus geniculatus | reverse complement strand
GTGATAAAAAGGCCCGTCAAACCGGCCCTTTAGTGGAACATTGTTTTTAAATGCTCGCTGACCAAGCGATTTCACTCTTCAGGAAAAAGGTACCATTCGGTGCCGGGTCAAGATGAACCCCCCACATCAGTCATGCAAGGAGATGTTACACCTGATGTCACAACGACCGTCAACCAATTTGCCTCGGCCAGTGGCACAGGCAACTTTCAGAACATCCAGTGTGACACCTTCATGGCGCATCCTACCATCGTCAATAACAACATACTCGTGAACAATGTTGATGGGGCTGTGGTTATTTATGATGTGGAGAAAAAACTCGAGGTAAGATTAGGCCATGTAAAAAAAATAGTTGGTTATCATCCCCTCCCGCCATTGAAATCACCCCCTCCTCAATTTTTTTTAAATTTTTTATTATTTTCAAAAAAACTTTTAAAAAACTGCCAAAAGAATGATAAAATTGTAGACTGGGACAACACAGTTTTAAAGGATAGAAAGCAGCTTTTATTTCAGTTCATACCTACATGTATTACATTTGGAATGTCCCTCAGGTTTCCATGGTTACCATGGTAACATGCATCTGAAGCTCAATAAAATTTTTTTAACAAACTTCCCGCCCTCCTCAGAAAATTGAGAGTGGAAGGATGCTAACCAACTATTTTCTTTTACATGGCCTTAGCTGAAATTCGTCTTGGTGCTGAAGCCAGAATTTGAAGTCCCCCATTGATTGAGCTGAGCTGATGGTTCCCTATTTTTCTGTATGTCTATGAGATCATTGGATTGAGCAGGACAAGGTTCTTAAGACCAAAGCCAAGCACTATAACTTGGTTTATATGCTGGCCCTATAAATAGGTTTCAAGCTTCGAAAAACTGGACATGATTTTGAATACACTATTCCAAATCAGTCTGTCCTACATATCTTCGTTTGAAAATGACAACAATTAAAAATACTTTTTTGCTTTGCTTCATTGTTAAAAATACTTGTGAATGGAATCTAAAAATAGACCTTACCTCATGGGATGTTTGTACTGTACTTTGCAGTCTCGCCATCCCCTGTTCATCTCATACATATGTATATGAGATACATACATCACATATCTATGTATATACCCCCATATACATATGTATATGGTAAAGAGGTATAGACCTCTTTACCATATTGTCCGTAAAAAAGCTCAGACATGTTTTAACGGAGCCATTTCCTGTGCAGTGAAACCTCTCTTTTAAGGACACCTTTCTGACATAGGCTGTCCTTAATTGAAAGGTGTCCAGATTACAGAGGTCAATGAGTATACAGTGGAACATCTCTGTTTAGGACACCTCCAGGACTGACCAGTGTTGTCCTTAATTGAGAGGTGTCCTGATTACAAAGGTCAATGAGTATACAGTGGAAACTCTCTGTTTAGGACACCTCCAGGACTGACCAATGTTGTCCTTAATTGAGAGGTGTCCTGATTACAGAGGTCAATGAGTATACAGTGGAACCTCTCTGTTTAGGACACCTCCAGGACTGACCAATGTTGTCCTTAATTGAGAGGTGTCCTGATTACAAAGGTCAGTGAGTATACAGTGGAACCTCTCTGTTTAGGACACCTCCAGGACTGACCAATGTTGTCCTTGATTGAGAGGTGTCCTGATTACAAAGGTCAATGAGTATACAGTGGAAACTCTCTGTTTAGGACACTTCCAGGACTGACCAATGTTGTCCTTAATTGAGANCCAATTATTGATCAATAACGCAACGTTTTTGTGTGCCCTATTTTGTTAATGCGCAGGTGTGATGAGGCGAACCGCACAATTACCTGCAGAAATGAACGGCAATCGTTGCGCATTCAAGATGGCTGCCTTGGACTTGTGTCCGAGGGGAAATGCGACCGTACGGAAATTGCCGAGCAGTTGCCTTCGGAAGTTCCGAATGGCACTACGCTAATCAACAGGCTGCAGATTAGCGGTGGGAATTTATAGGACAATGCAGGTAACTCGATTTTTCAAGGATTTGATGAGATAAAACTTGGCGTACTGTTTGGCAAACCAGGGTCCATAAATAACCACTTTCTTCTGAAAATCGCTTGTAGGTGGCTCCTTTCCGCAAGGCCCCCTCCACTAAAGGATATTTTCTGCCCTGCCAGCTGCTCTACGAGCGCTGCATAATTAATGAGCTAGACGTGCATTCAAGACAGTACGCTTACTGCATACACAGCAGGTAACTGTGCAAATAAACATTTCGATGCCTTTAACGCCGTTTAAAATCTTCGTTGGAGGCATAACCTGCTCCCAATCGCAACTTTTCGATGCCTTTTGGCGAGGGCTGCGACGGCGAGTCGGAGGACGCCATCTTGATCTTCTGTTTGCATAATTAATGGGGTCTAATTAATATTCATTATTGTCTGCTTGCCATCTGAGACCAAATTTCTGTAATTCGGCAAGCATTTGCTTGCCAAATAACCACTTCCTTTCTGATATGTATCATTTCAATATTGAATACTAGTCAAAGTTTTCATGTCGCGTGGCGTCGTGTTCATATAATACAGAACGGAGACGCTAGATGGCGCAGCAACTTTTTTATAGACTGGTACCCGGTCTTCTGGGCAGCTTGCATTCGAAGACCGGTGAAAGTAAATGATTAGACCACAGAGTAGTCTCTACATCTGACGATTTTTGGAGCATGTCGCCTGCTGAGTGGGCTAGCAAATGATCTACACGGCGGATTCCCGACGAGCGACGTCATTCTACAGTAGACCGAACACCGCCCAGAAGACCGGGTACCAGTCTAAATGCAGTTGCTTGCGTCTGTCCTAGTATTTTTAATCAGGACAGTGTTCGGTCTACTTTTTTACGGCAAAACGAACACGAAGACGCAAGCTTTTGTATGCGGAATGGAAACACTAGGTGACGTGGCGTTTTTATGACTTAATTGCAAGTCCCCTGTCCGTTTTTTTGCGGTGATAACTGCCCATTCAACAGACTCCAGGCCGAAAAAACCACGACAGGTGCGCCACCCATCCATTTCGTTTTGTTTTCTAGTGATAAGAGAGACAGATCCCGTGAAGAACCCCTTCATGACCCGCTACAAGAACTGGGGAGGGTATCCATTCAAGTACAACGGCAAATGTTATGGGAAGAAAGTCCGGGGGATCTGCATTACTGGGGTAGGGGACTTACCCTACATCAAGAATAGGAAGGAACTATTTATCAACAAGTTTCACTGGAATTTCGAACCTCTGAGTTTGGACTGCTGGGAGGAGTTGCATTTTAATAGGACAGTGGAATCTTCTTTGCCGAGTTTTACGTTTAATGATACGTATTATCGGTCACTACCTTTTGTACATAGACAAAAACGATAGGAAAATTAGGCGTTGCAGATTAATGCGCCATTTGCAATCTTTGTAACCGTGTCAAAAACGTAGCTTTATACTTTGTTTTGTTTTGTTGAGCCATTTCTTTTTACAATACATATCAAATCGTTACAAATTTCTTTAGACGTGCATTTTGGTAAAGTAGAATCAAAAGGTACGGTGGTCCATAAGGGACGTTTATTTTTCATTTTACATGTATATTTTTATTTTTTTTCATACTTTTCTCTACGGAAATGAGCTTATTCCGTGGAGTAAACTTATCTTCACCTGGGCCCTTATGCATAAAGGTGGAACAAGCTTATTCCAGGTATAGCTTCACGTTATAACGTTAGGTTATACCTGGAATAAGCTTATTCCACCATTATGCATATGGGCCCTGGAGATAAATTTATTCCACGGAATAAACTAATATTTCCGCGGAGAAAAGTTTACTCGACCACGTGGAGATAAGTTTATTCCACGGAATAAAGGTTATTCCACGGAGAAAAGTATGAAAAAATAAAGATAAAAAATAAACAAGAAATGTTTTTAAAAAAACATAGGGCGGTAGTGTTTGAATTTCCTGATTGGTTTGCTATTTTGTTGGGCGGGATTTTCGGACGTGACTTGATTGACCAGTTGATCGTGTCATTAGGCCTACATGATTATGACGATGCGAGGACTTCGAACTGGAAAGACAGCTGAGACCATTTTGAGAAATCATCAGTCAATATTCAGTACAATACAAATGTCATAGCCCGCTCCCCACGGAGACGGGAGAAAATTCGGAATTGACAAAACCACATAGGCCCATTTATAAATACGCATCCTGGGCTAATCTGGCGATGACTACAGGGGTGCTGCATCACGTATTAACGTCCGGCAATGTCATCAGAAGCATTTAAGTTGAAAAGGAAAACGCATCATTCAACACACACGCTCATAAATACATGTCATAGGCGAATTCCTTATCNATGGAGCACTGCTCTCCCAAGCGCATGCTTTCTACACCATTCATATTACAATAAGGGGTGGGCTGAATGAATGACTGACTGTACACCGCTGATGTTTCATTGGCTGGAAATTTACCAACCTGGTTCCCTGGGCTCCGACGGTGGCACTGACTCTTCGTGCTCCGATACGAAGCGCCACCGTCGGACGCCCAAGGAAACAGGTTAGGAATTACCAGCACATTGCCTGCGAACAGTGGGCGTCGCTAATCAACAGCGCACTGGGTTGAATGAGTGAGCACATAATCTTTTGTCACCTTAATAATAGGGGCACAAGAAGCGCAGTCCAAAGCAAGCAAAGAGCATAAGAATTCAATTGTGGCGCATAAGCCTTTTGTCATTTAACGCTCATTGGGGGATTACAGCATAGCGTCTATTGTGAGCGTTAATAATTGGCGCACAGCGCGGAGCACTTTATGTGCGTTCTGAACTGGATTGTATAGTGAATGTCAACAGATTCTGTTCTTGTTTTGTCGACAGAATAAAACTAGGCGTGCTGGCGGCAAATCTCAATGCGGTAGGGGGTGTTTTTAAAGTCGACTGACCCAAATGAATGAGGATGTACGGTTTCCCCGGGCAAGAGCGGTACCATACAGACGAGTCCAAAAGCGTTGGGTCAGTCGACTTTAAAAACACCCCTATTACCGCATTGAGAAGCAGCCAATCAGAAATCGGCCCAGGAGTGGACAGGTGGTAAACTCTACTACGAAAACACCTTATTATCATATGAATACTGATGAAAGCATGCGCCTGGCAGAGCACTGCTCTGTGAAAAAACCCTAATGTCATCAGAAACACTGCGCCAACACAATTTCATAATTTCGTCCTACTTTTTATCAAGGTTGAAAAGAAAATGGATCAAAACGCAATACCCACAGACGAATTCCCTATCGAATATTGACCTAAATTTCACTGTGTTCAAGGTCATGAATGACGTTTTATGGGATTGTGTGTCACGTGAATGCATATTGTGATGACGCTTTTCACAGAATATGAATCTTTTTCACATATTTTGATGACGTTTTTGTATATTTTGATGACGTTTTTCACAAAAACTGGTCGAAAATTTTCCATAGCCAGAACAGTAGGGCGTAATACTATATATTTCATGTATTGATTATCTAACCTTTGGACGCCCTAAAAATACCGGTAAATGTCCCTTATGGGCCACCGTAAAAAGGCCACCTGCCAACGAAGAACACCGACAATGTCGATGGAACACGTATCAGATCAGATGCCACGCATAAATGGTGAACTTTGGAGACGGCCCCGTCTGATCGAATGGGAATCCCCACAACCCTTTGTTCTCTGCAGTCTAGCCTTCACATCCACCTTTGGCAGTTGAACTTACCGCAGGCTACATAATTATGGACTACCCGACGCGGGAAACCCCGTAGGCCTACAGACGATGTCGCAATTACCACACCCATATCCCATTTTATCAGGTTCAACGTGCTGGCACAGATGGCAGCACTATACGGTGGCCGGTCAGACTCCACTGTAACTGTTGAGACGGTCCCGTCTCCGAGTGCCCATCCTACTTCCTGTCGGTGTATGGTGTTTGGCGGCATGACACCGTTAGTTTGGGTTTACGGTGCACGTGGAACAGTTGACAGGTGTCAGAAGAAGTTGCGAGCAGGCGATCAAAAGCATGTTACTCAGACGTAAGTTTGTTTACATCCTCTTTTCCTATTTTTCTTGAGACAATTCCCCGATTATGTAGCGTAACGTAGATTTTATAACTTTTACCAGAACCATGATTCCGCATGAACGCGAACGCGGACTAGTTGACGAGTTCGCCCCCGGCCCGCGTCAGCGCAGCGGGCTGGTAACGGCGGCGCAGTTAGGGGCCTAGAGCTAGCTGCATGGTTTATTATCCATTGGCCTTCAAATCGGCCAACCCTCCGGGGCCAACCTGTGCCAGTGATTACTGGAATATAAGGCCTACCTGCATACTAATAGGCCTACTTAGGCCTACTGTTGGTGAACGGACCGAAGAGCACGACCGCTTAGTTTCCCGCGCTTGCAAACCACGCTCGCGCACGAGCGCGGTATGATCATACCGCGGGGTTTGATAAGGGGGTGGTTGGGGACAGAGCGCTGAAATATTAGTCAATGAGGGCTATGATGTAGCCTATGGTACCGCTATTAAAGTTCTGATGCAATTGCAAGGTCCACCAGACAAACCAGTTGGCCAATAAAATTTGAATGATATCCTAATAGCCTAACAGAAAGTTTTGTGTCCTTGGGCAGCCAATGCTGCTGAGCCAATCCATTCAAATGTGAGCCCTATGGGATGAATGTGGGCCACGGCTGGGGTGGTTCACCAGGATTTTGGATAAGGGGGTGTAACAACTTGACAATAATAGGGAGGTTTCGCAAGCGCCCGGTTAGGCCATACGACGACGTTTATCTATTGTTTGGGTATTCCCACACAATAGATAAACGTCGTCGTAGGACCTAACCGGACGCTTGCGAAACCTCCCTATTAATGCCCCCCCTCAGGCTTTTAAAGGGACTCAATGCAAAAAGTACCAGTAATGTAACATAACACTGTCAAGGTAAATAGCGACTACAGTCTATTTTTAGACCGCTTCATTTCGTATTCATGGCATGTGCCGTCTAGTAGTTGATTCTGGAACTGAAAAAGTCAGAAATATTTCTTGGGAAAAACGCCTGCTGCCACCTGCCGTTAGACGGTAGTACTTTAGTGCCCGGCATGCAGTAACTTTCGCATGAGTCCCTTTAAAGGAGCACGGTATTGGATCACAAATGCGTTATTTGACTGCCGACGTAAAGGGAGCCACCTAGTGGCAGTAAGACGAACTACAAAAATGTATTACAAAATGTACGCAGTAAATTGGTTCATTCGCCGAAACGTGGTTAGTCCCTCGGTTGGACAGTGTTATATCTAGGACTTCAGAAGGGCATGGTGCAAACTTTGTGAAAAGGGCACTTCAACCTAGAAAAGGGCACTTTTCATTCGCGACATTTCTTCTAACGGAATTTGAAAAGCTAAAAAGTTAAAAAGGTCTCTATAACTCCAGTCAACAGCCAATTTAAGCCAGTTTCTAAGGTGATATGACCCAAAGGGACCATGGCAAAGGGTCTGGGGGTACTAAAAACCTTTTAAAAAAAACCCAATTTTTTTAAGGGGCATGGCGCCCTAGGGGGTTAAAAAGGGCACAATGGCGCCCCCTTTTGGCGGCATGGCGCGGCGCCACTCTAAAATTGCCTAGATATAACACTGTTGGAGAGTGGCGCGGTGGCGCCGGCTGTCGAGAAAAAGTGGCAATACTGTGGTCCTTTAAAGTACCACGGTATTGTTTCTGCCGACAGCCGGCGCCACCGACACCATTCTCCAATACTATAGTTAAGCCTTTCGCCCCAGTGTTGGAGAATGTATGATTAGGTAGTAGCATGCGTGGTTTACCAAGTCGTCAATAGAGGTCTCCCTTAACGCAGGTAGGTGTAACGCAGGATTGAGAAGCAATACTGTGGTCCTTTAAGTTGGTGGAGTTGGATGTCTTAAGGGCCGGTTTGACGGGCGTTTTTATCGCCGCGATAATCGCCACTTTTTTAACGCTCAGTAAAAACGGATATTGTTCCGTAGGTCGATCGACTGTTGATCGAGTTTTACCATGGCTTTTTTCTCTCGCTGGCGATGTCACCCGCTGTAGGCGTTTTTTGCGTTTTCACGGGCGTTTTGGATGCGATATCGCCAACAACGTTGAAATCGCCGTGATAAAAAGGCCCGTCAAACCGGCCCTTTAGTGGAACATTGTTTTTAAATGCTCGCTGACCAAGCGATTTCACTCTTCAGGAAAAAGGTACCATTCGGTGCCGGGTCAAGATGAACCCCCCACATCAGTCATGCAAGGAGATGTTACACCTGATGTCACAACGACCGTCAACCAATTTGCCTCAGCCAGTGGCACAGGCAACTTTCAGAACATCCAGTGTGACACCTTCATGGCGCATCCTACCATCGTCAATAACAACATACTTGTGAACAATGTTGATGGGGCTGTGGTTATTTATGATGTGGAGAAAAAACTCGAGGTAAGATTAGACCATGTAAACAAATAGTTGGTTATCATCCCCTCCCGCCATTGAAATCACCCCCTCCTCAAATTTTTTTTAATTTTTTATTATTTTTAAAAAAAACTTTTAAAAAACTGCCAAAAGAATGATAAAATTGTAGACTGGGACAACACAGTTTTAAAGGATAGAAAGCAGCTTTTATTTCAGTTCATACCTACATGTATTACATTTGGAATGTCCCTCAGGTTTCCATGGTTACCATGGTAGCATGCATCTGAAGCTCAATAAAAATTTTTTAACAAACTTCCCGCCCTCCTCAGAAAATTGAGAGTGGAAGGATGCTAACCAACTATTTTCTTTTACATGGCCTTAGCTGAAATTCGTCTTGGTGCTGAAGCCAGAATTTGAAGTCCCCATTGATTGAGCTGAGCTGATGGTTCCCTATTTTTCTGTATGTCTAAGATCATTGGATTGAGCAGGACAAGAGTTCTTAAGATCTAAGTAAAGCACTATAACTTGGTTTATAAGCTGTTTCAACAAGCCATTATTTGCTTGTTCAGGGTGAATCCTGATTTGAATGAGTGTAATGGCCCTATAAATAGGTTTCAAGCTTCGAAAAACTGGACATGATTTTGAATACACTATTCCAAATCAGTCTGTCCTACATATCTTCGTTTGAAAATGACAACAATTAAAAATACTTTTTTGCTTTGCTTCATTGTTAAAAATACTTGTGAATGGAATCTAAAAATAGACCTTACCTCATGGGATGTTTGTACTGTACTTTGCAGTCTCGCCATCCCCTGTTCATCTCATACATATGTATATGAGATACATACATCACATATCTATGTATATACCCCCATATACATATGTATATGGTAAAGAGGTATAGACCTCTTTACCATATTGTCCGTAAAAAAGCTCAGACATGTTTTAACGGAGCCGTTTCCTGTGCAGTGAAACCTCTCTTTTAAGGACACCTTTCTGACATAGGCTGTCCTTAATTGAAAGGTGTCCAGATTACAGAGGTCAATGAGTATACAGTGGAACATCTCTGTTTAGGACACCTTCAGGACTGACCAGTGTTGTCCTTAATTGAGAGGTGTCCTGATTACAAAGGTCAATGAGTATACAGTGGAACCTCTCTGTTTAGGACACTTCCAGGACTGACCAATGCTGTCCTTAATTGAGAGGCGTCCTGATTACAAAGGTCAAAATGAATAGAAGTCACCAATTGGGGGACTAGACATTGGGTGTCGTTAAGTCAGGTTCCACTGTCCTTAACGCGTTAAACTTGACAATTGAGTATTCTATACCATTCCAAATTCTTGTCGTGTTAGGTTGGTTTCACTCCAATGATGACGGCAGCCGCAAACGGTGACCTACAAGCGATTGATGAAGTTGTCAAGTGTGGCGCTGATGTCAATTATCATAATAGGGTAGAGTACTTTTAATGCATTGTCATCTTTGGTCGCATTCAATGGGATTTGATTTGAGTAGCAACCATCATGGCAACGTGAACAATAGGCATAAGTTAGCCCATCGGGAGGGGAAGATGTGATCGAGTTGCCTTCCACATACATAGATGGCAGCACCAGCTGAGGACCATCCCACAAAATCTTTGCTTGTAATATTTGACATGTTTGAAGTGGGTAATGACTTCATTTCTGGTGTTTTCCTTCCACTTCAGCGAGGTTTCACAGCCTTAATGGCTGCTGCTCAGAATGGTCATCAGTCGGCTGTGGTGAAGTTGTTGACGTTCGATGCAGAGGTGAATCACCAGGATCAGGTAGGGGGAAACCGACAGGTCCGCAGGCCTGAGTGGTCGACTTTTGTCAACCGTTATATCTGATTCTTTGAATCATTGTGACTCGATAAACATAAAGAATATCAATACGTGTGGAGATGTGTACTTCTACCTTAACTTCAACTTTAAAATGAAATTGAATAAAGCCTCTGTCACATATCCACTCCGGGCCCGTACGGCAAGTAAAAATAGACAGATTGCCCCTGATCCCCGAGGAATGAAAACCGTAGAAATGAAAATGAAAATGAAAATCGTAATGGACCAGTACTGTCTCTAAAATCCACGGCAAGCTGCTGGGTGGGGAAAATCATACGGGGCCCGGTGGATTTGTGACCTAGGCTTTAGTCAATATTTCCTTGACGTTTCAGATTGGGTTCACGGCGTTGATGCTGGCAGCACAAAATGGTCACGTGACTGTGGTGGGAGTCCTCGTTGAGCGTGGTGCTCAGGTGAACCATAAGGAGCAGGTAGGCTACAGTGTCGCCCACATCAGGGTCACTTTTAGATCAGCTGAACAACCTCCCTGGGAAAAAGGAGGCCATGCTAAATATTGGTCATTCTTGTGCTGAACTCCACTAAATATGGAGTACCTCTGGGTTTTTTCAGCGAGGATTTTCACCGCTGATGATCGCCACACAGAATGGCCACCTGAATGTGGTGCAGGAGTTGATTGAACAAGGAGGAAATATCAACCATCAAAATCAGGTGAGTAACAGGACGTCATGTCAATATCTCGGCCGTAAAATTGGCTGTGATTTTTGGCAGTTCAAGTACAAATATGAGTTTAAGCTGTTTGTTTTAGGACGGTTTCACGTCCCTGATGAGTGCTTCCCAAAGGGGCCATCCGGAAGTGGTGAAGATGCTGATTGACTTCAACGCCAGCGTCAACCTCCCAGATCATGTGAGTGACATCTTAAAACTAGTCCATTGTCTCAGTTAAACAACTGTGGAAGAGCGTTGAACGCTAGAATTTCATCGGAAGGATTTTTCGGGGCACAGATGTTCCTGACTCGCAGTGAGCCCTCTTCAAAAATCCAAGAGGGCTTCACTTTTGTTGACAACATGAAGGAACACTTCGGAACCAGCAGTTGAAGGAACACTTCGGAACCAGCAGTTGAAAACTGTTTGATTTGAGTTTTTCAGTTTAAGGAGCAGCGTGGTCTAGTGGTAATAGCGAGGCGGACTCCCGATCAGAGGATCCCGGGTTCGATTCCCAGTCCTGACCAAGAAAAAACACGCTCACTTGTGACCTTGAGCAAGTCACTTTGCCTCACTTGCTTCACCCCACCCAGGTGTAAAAGGGCTACCCAGTTGGTAGTGATGGTGTATGTGAATGTTAGTTCAAGAGCGCTGAAATCGGCTTTTCTTTCAGGATGATTCCACGGCATTGATGAGTGCAGCAATGAATGGTCACCTCGCCATTGCAGAGACATTGATCAAATCAGGTGCAAGAGTCAATGAACAGAACAGGGTCAGTTTAAAATTTCAGTCTGACCAGTGCTTTAAAGTACCGGTATTATTATACAACATTGCTTTGGTCATGACATCAACAAATGCAAGGATTGTTCCACGATTGTCGAAGTTTTGAACCTCTGCTCTGTTTCTCTTGCAGCGAGGGTTCACTGCCCTGATGGTGGCGGCGCAGAACGGCCACTTGGGGGCCGTCGCGGGGTTGATTGCTTATGAGGCTGATGTCCAACTACAAGATCAGGTAGGAAGCAATGTTCTGTCCTCCTGACGTCAGCAAACGTCTGTTGATGAACATTTCTCTTCTGAAATGTCTGATCAAGAATTACTAAAGAAAGTTCTTGAGGGATTGATCCGATGTAACATTGGAATTGTTGGGTAGCAGACATCGGTAGCTTTATGCGGGTGATCCACCGACTTTACGACGAGTTTACGATCAGTTTGCAACTAGTTTTAACGAAAAATCATAGCCGGTGGATCAGCATTCACGACGAGTTTGCGACTCGTTCACGACTGAATTCTGTTTACGACGAGATCAAACGTGTTTGATTTGGTTCGGTGGATCAGCTTCAACATCACGTCATTTCTTTACGATCAGTTTGCGACTAGTTCACGACGAGTTTGCGATTCGTTGACGACTGCCATCGTGAACTAATTGCAAACTGATCGTAAACTCGTCGTAAGGTCGGTGGATCACCCGCATTAACCTCATTTGATCTAAGATTATTTTCTTCCCCTTCAGGACGGTTTCACTGCACTGATGATAGCAGCTCAAAATGGCCACTGTGAGATTGTCGAGTTTCTAGTCCATCACAACGCCCTGGTCAACCACCAGGAAAGGGTAAATAGTAGACCCACTTAGGCTACTCATGACATTTTGTTTTGAAGGCAGCTGGTAGTGGTGATGCATACCCACGTTGATCATGTGGCAGATTTAGGTGTTAGGCCCTTGAGCTTAACGTCCGGACTTTTGGCTCAGATGGAAGAATGCCTGCCTTGCATGCGGCATCCTGGGAACCCAGGGCATTTCCACTCTGCATAGCGCGTTACAATGCCCTGGGGAAACCCACCCCGTTTTGATGGGGAAGAGGGCTGTTCCCTCATGTGTACTCGCCAACTGGTAATTCACGAATAAACCATGCAATGCAGTGGGGGATCGCCACTTGATGTAATGGGCAGACATCCCGCCTAGTGCTGTAACGTATGCACATATATCTGGTGTTATGAGTTACCGGGTACCAGTCTCATAGCAATGCATCTCATTCCATAATTTATGCATGCTGTCGGAATGATAGCTGCCCCAAACACATGAACTGGATCATACCTTCGTGTTTAGAACCCGTCGGTACTTACCCATTATCTAGATAATCCATGACAACCATTTTTACGCGAAGTTAATTCAGGAATATTAAAAAATCCAGCGAGTTTGTCAGCGAATCGAGGAATGTTTGAAACCACCATATTTGGGAGTGACCATGGCGGGAGAGAAGCTTCGCTGTGATTGGTTGTATTCAGCGACAGATTTTCTGTCGCTAGTTCCACAGCGAAAAGGCGCCAATTTCAACAGGGCCTCGGACGTGCGAGTAGGGGAGCGCATTTTAGAGGACCTGTTGCAAGAGGATGTGCATGCGGGAGATCCGGGTTCGATTCCCGGTGCGGTCTGCGACAATCGGTTCGGTGTTCTCCAGATGAGTTAAAGGAGCTCGACGTCCAAGTTGTAAACACGATATTCACTAGTCTCGGGCACCCAGCTGCTCGGTCACCCAGCCGAATCTGAGGATCGAACGTTTGTGTCGCACTACCTGCAGAACGAAACGGTTGGCTGCGCGAGACTACAGACTACATATTCACTTCAGTACATATCACCGATAATAGGTGGCAGCACAGCGTGGATAGAGAACCAGTGAGTGGTTGAGTGAGTTGCATTGGACCGGGCACCAGTCTAACGATCACGGGGCGCTACTGGTGCTGCCACCTTCACGAAGGAATAAAACTAGTTTGCTAGCCACTGTTTGTAAACAAACCAGTTTGTTTACAACTTGGACGTCGAGCTCCTTTAAGGCGTTGTGCACCTGTCCACTACAACTTAAGTTTCTTCATAGTCTGCTCCAATTCAGCACTTCAGCATTAAGACAGCAATCAGATCTTTGTTTTAGAAACCCAATGCTGGTCTGCGATTTACCTCGTAAATTATTTCATTTTCAGAGAGGATTCACCGCTCTGATGATCGCCACCCAGAATGGCCATCTGGGTGTCGTTCGTAAACTGCTGGCAAGCAAACAGGTTTATGCCAACCGTCAAAATAAAGTACGCATTGTCATTGTCAGTGAGACATAGTCGGAATTGAAGAATTAGAACTATAGGCCTATTCTCATTTCTCCTGAGCGTTGGTGTGGTTGAGTTGCAGCACTCCGCGATCTGTTACTGATATGCTGCGTTCACACCTATTGCGAATCGGTTTCCGTAAATCGAAATACGGAAATCGATTTGGTTACGCCGGGTCGGGTCACACTACAACTAAACCGATTTCGATTCGAAACAAAATGCGTCACACTCAACCCGAAATAAACAATGTCATGACGTTAGGCCTACATTGAATGTATACTGTGCAGTACATAACTATTTCGATTTGGCTAATGCGAATCGAAACCGATTCAAATACCGGTTTGGTTAAATCGGTATAAAAGGGATCTATTTCGAATTGAGTGTGACGCGTTAAATCGGAATAAGCCTTTATTGCGAATTCGATTCGATATAAAAAAACCTAGTGTGAACACGGCAATAGATTCATGGCCACTAAGAAATATTCCATACTCTTTCAGAATGGTTCAACTGCCCTGATGATCGGAGCACAGAACGGTCATCGCAATGTCGTTCAGGAACTTCTCAAGGTCAAATGCAATGTCGATCATCAGAATCAGGTAAAGTGATACTTAGGACAGCTCCCGTTAAGCCGCAAGACTCCCATCAGGCCCCTTGAGAATATCGGCCCATCATTCTGGTGGTTAATATACTGTACAGCCCTAATTGTTCGCGTGCCATTTATTTCCTCGACTTTCCCATCTGGCCTGCAAGAAAATGTACAAAAATTATCGCCCTTTATCGCTTTTTGCAAAGCCTTTCCGTACTTTGGGGCCAATATCCGTAGAAATATGGAAAATCCGTAACGGTTGGCAGGTCTGTTTCTGTCTCACTTGTCCTGATGACCTGAGATGATGCAACATTTCTCTATCTTACTGTAGGATGGTTTGACAGCCCTGATGAGCGCTGCGTGGAATGGCCATGTCGGAGTGGTGGAGGAGTTACTACAATCTCAGGCCTGCGTGGATCTCAAGGATAAGGTAGGAACGACAGAATCATTGGGGACCTCCGACAAGGCTCCGTATCGTCGGTCTGTGTTCGAGCTTATGCATCATATCGAGCTTATGCATTTTCTATCAAAGTCATATGTGATACGGATTGACGATATGGAGCGTTGCCAGAAGTCCCTATTAACGACTGTTTTAGATTTGACCGACTGGTAAATCATTGCCCCCCCCCCGACAGAAATCCTAGCTAAGGCCCTAAACAGCCTTAAAGGACCACAGTATTGCTTCCCAATCCTGCGTTACACCAACCCGCGTTAAGGGGGAGACCTCTATTAACGACTTGGTAAACTACCGCATGCAACTAGTCTCGCGCAGCCAGCCGTTTCGTTCCGCAGTACTGCTACACAAACTTGTTCGATCCCCAGCGGCTGGGTGACCGGGACTGTAATCATACATTCTCCAACACTGGGGCGAAAGGCTTAACTAAAGTATTGGAGCATGGTGCCGGTGGCGCCGGCTGTCGACAGAAAGATGCAATACAGTGGTCCTTTAAGTGTTCGTCCTTCGTAACTAAAACTAGAAAAATTGTCTCTGATACAGAACTCAACGCAGTGTTTACTTACAGAATGGTAACACAGCTCTGATGTACGCCGAGCGGAAGAGTCACATGAATATTGCCAGGATTCTGTCTCAAAATGGCTCCATGAAGGCAGCTGATAATAAGGTTGGTACAACGGGGTCACATTATGCGACCTGTTGATGTTAAATGAGTGACAGCCAAAAACTTCATGATTTATGGTTGGATCTACGCTCTGTTGTTACGCATCTCTGAGACAGAAATCTCTGAAATATCTTGGAGCATGAGCGACTCCTGGTGTCTTGCTGACAAACACTGTTACAGTACCACCTGACACATTGACAGGTCACACAGCTGACATTGGGAACGTTGATATTATCTCCTGTACAAACAGATGAGAGCTCTCAAATTTTCAAACTTGTAGATCAAAGGCAGCAAGAAGAACGGGAAGACTCCTTTTGGACTTTTTAAAGGTAGGTTGGACGGCAGGAATTAAAAACACGCTGTTCCATTTGAGTTTTATCATGTTAGTTGGCTTTCTATGGGCAACTCAATGGTGGAAAGCAGTGGGCGTGGTCTCCATTTTGACATATCAAGGCCTATGGGCACTTCACCCTTTGAAATACGCTATGAGCGAGAGTAGGAGTGATAGGAACGCTTTTCGGGGGAAGACGCCTGGTCTCAGCATAAGTTGTAAGGAGACCAGAGATGAAAAATTGGCTGTTTAGAGCCAATTCACTCTCACACTCTCTAATTCTTTATTTCAGGTGTCGGTAAAGCTCATCTGTAATACTCTGAAGGTGCACGAGATTAATCATCGACTTTCCATGCATTAAGAGAGAAACCGCCGTGATAACTATCCTAAGTTTTATGCTGTTGACAGTTGTGTGAAAATTTTATAGGAACTTACAAACGTGTTCATTCTGCATTTTGTACAGTCGGCTTAGTGTTATCTGCCATTGTGATAAATTTCGACGAAATGGCAATCAGTACCAGTGAGTATTATCAATGCCACCCAAGTCAATAAAGGCAGCATTTGACTGTACTACTTGTGGCCTCCGGTCCACTGGATGTCCTAGAACAGCCCGATAAGAGCTCGGTACCCAGTAATAAGGCCATGCCTACCAAAAGGAGAGTTGGACAATAGTGATAAACGAATATCCTGCGTCTCGTTGAATCAATTATGGATTATATCCATCCATGGTGTAAATATGTAAATATCAATTTGTATAAAGTTTATACTTCTACAAATGTGACTCTGCTGTTTCTTCATTCACTTTTATTGCTGAAAGGGACTTAATTTTTTGCAGAATGGGGTCCATAGCTACAATAGAGGGCAGCACATTGTAATCAGGTCATACAAGGACATACCCTCGTCCCCAGTGGCCTCGAGCTTGATACTAGTTACATGCTCTAAACCACTGGCACAGATGGGGCCAAATCATGTTTCTGAACACTAGATGGCGCATAATGTCATCAACTAATCAGCGACCAGTATTTCACGTAACTAGGGGAAAACATGAAACATATTCCTATTGGCCGCTTTGGTCATGTGACAAGTATCGTGGCATAGATGTATATTCCGGACTTTTCCTGTTTTTTTACACCACTTTGGAATCGTTCACTGCGAAATGAGAAGTTAACATACTCAACGTCACATAAGACCCGATGTGGGACAATACAGCGGTGTAAGTACTTCGCCTTCACCATTCTTGGATTGCCGTGATTGCGTCCATAGAAACACCACCACCTAAGCTTGTTTGAAAGCTGATCAGTCATTGGCTTTTTGATCGAGCGCGTTCGTCAACAACTGGTAGTGACATCTAGTGTTCAGAAACGTACTTTGGCACCAAGTGTTTCAGTGGTCGAGGGTGACATCTTCAAGCGGAGGCCGATACCACTGAATTATTGAGTGTAACAAGGACACTGCAGTTTGGTGTATGGCTGTTATGAGAGTTGATCATATATTGTCATACTCTCAGGGATTTGCCTGTCAATCCCCACCAAAGCTTCAACTCCAATCCAAACATTCCCAACTTGGTCAATCAAAACAGCAACACTGGTAACTACATGTATGCAACAAAATTACTTTATTAAGATGCAACTTAACATAACATAACATAATTAGAAAAGAAAGCGGCCAGTTTGAGATTTACAACACTTTGTTCCATCGGCTTTGGAATTTTATTGTGGTTATTCTTGCTGTCATATCAACGGCTAACAGCGTAAAGCAATCAAACAAAGGTTTCGCTCCGAATGATGAAGTAACTGAGGGATACACTTCATGTGTGTCCACCAGGTGTCTCTCACTACCAGGGCCAATAATGTGTAAAACTTTTTTCTGTGGTGGTGAGGTACATGAATCTGTCAACTTGATGCCTTGAATTCCATTTCTGAGGATAACAGTGTTCTATGTGCAAATGTACGTTAGCCTATTCAAATGTACACAAATGACCCTGCACCCTCATCGTTCGTGGGGTTCTCATTAATTCAGTCCTTTTGTGTCATAAGATCAACTACTGGTAGTCATAATTCAACAAAATTTGCAGTAAACATGCAGAAGGGTCTTGCCTATCATATGGACGAGTCGGAATGCAAATCTGTTGAGGTTTAAAGGTATACTGTCCACATTTATAAAATGCTAAATTTGTAAGTTGAACCTTTATGTTTGATTCCTTTACGCTAACAGTCAATGGAAGCTAACTGCCAAAGTACTGGTATTGGAAGCTGGACATCCAACTTAACGTCTTAAAGCTCTCTACCTCTCCAGGGTTACACATCAAACTAACTGCCAAAACAACAGCAATAAATACTAGAAGCTGAGAGCCACATTGGAGGAAAGTGAAGCATCTCATGTATCTGGCCACCTTTGACGGAACTTAGTATGAACCAAGTGAATCATATGCCACTGTCCTACTGGCAAGAAACTGGAACTGTTCATGATACCTCGGGCTACTACAAATGAGTTGATTTTTCCTATGGGCCCTCTTCAACGGCCGAGTTTTCTCACACAATGGGCAATTCACTACTGTTGGTTTCCCTACAGTTTATGCCTTGCCCAGAGATACATGTACAAATGATAGCCCACAGAGAACCAACAAGCGCAGGAACGCTGGAGTGTCATCATACATACTCCATAGAAACATCTACATGTACACTGTCCTCAAATGGTAATAGGCTGTTTCTCAACTACTGGTCAGTGGGACTATGGTCAACTGAAGGAACAGTTCCATCTTATGAAGTGCACTGTAATGAGGTACCGGTATGGGCGGTTAAACCCGCATTTTTAAGACGTTGGCAAAACAAGACGTTGAGACACTTTTCAAAGACATAGAGTTCAAAAATAAGACATTGAGTGGCACCTTTCAAAGACGTTCACACGTTTCAAAGACGTAGTTCAAAAATAAGACGTTGGGTGGCGCTTTAAAGACCTCGCAATTCAAAGACGTTCATACTTTTCAAAGACATAACGGTAGTTCAAAAATAAGACATTGAGTGGCACCTTTCAAAGACGTTCACACGTTTCAAAGACGTAGTTCAAAAATAAGACGTTGGGTGGCGCCTTTTAAAGACCTCGTATTTTAAGGCCATGTAAATGAAATAGTTGGTTAACATCCTTCCACTCTCAATTATTGACGAGGGTGGGAGTGTTTTTTAAAAATGTTTTATTGAGTTTGAGGATGCAAGTTACCATGGTAACCATCGTGATGAGGCCGAATTTGATTGGATGTTGGTGCGTGGTGATGTCCCGTCATTTTAAAAAATTCCAAATCCGAAATCCAAAATCCGAAAACTTTGACCCTCTCCGATCTTAACCAAAACCTAAACTTAAGGTATACATGGGTCAAGGATGCCAAGAAGTGGGTCCCGGAATCATACGACTTACCGTTGTAGAGATATTAAAGAATTAAGATTCTATTTTTTGACCTACTTAAAATTTTTTTTCGTGTAACATGATCAGTGGTGTACACAAGCTCAGAATATGCGTCCGTCCGAAAATAGATATTCCGTCCGATAATTGGAATCTATTGTGAAAAGTAACTGCTTGGACTTCCTAGCGGTCCCTTCCTTCCTGCGGGGGCGCCACCGTCTACATTTCTTCTTGTAAGTGATCCTTCCTTTCTGCACCCTGCACCTAGGGGTCCTCAACGCCCGCTCTCTTGGCAAGCACGCACTTTTTATCTTCATTCGTGCTAGGCATGATGGAACATCACCACGCACCAACATCCAATCAAATTTCGGCCTCATCAAGATGGTTACCATGGTAACTTGCATCCTCAAACTCAATAAAACATTTTTAAAAAACACTCCCACCCTCGTCAATAATTGAGATTGGAAAGATGTTAACCAACTATTTCATTTACATGGCCTTAAAACACGGGAGACATGTAATTTTATATGGACTTGCGCGAGACTGAGGTTGTAATGAGCGCCACAAACGTCTTATTTTTGAACTACGTCTTTGAAAAGTGTGAACGTCTTTGAAAGGTGCCACTCAATGTCCTATTTTTGAACTACCGTTATGTCCTTGAAAAGTATGAACGTCTTTGAATTGCGAGGTCTTTAAAGCGCCTCCCAACGTCTTATTTTTGAACTACGTCTTTGAAACGTGTGAACGTCTTTGAAAGGTGCCACTCAATGTCTTATTTTTGAACTCTATGTCTTTGAAAAGTGTCTCAACATCTTGTTTTGCCAACGTCTTAAAAATGCGGGTTTAACCGCCCATATACCGGCAAACTTAATCCACGACGCGCTGACTATCAACCAGGTCAGAACTGTGTCACTGAAAATGAGCCTAACGTTGTTTCCAATTAATTCTGAATAGCACACTCTGTTTCTGGGCCTAATACAACTTAACCCTTAGAGCGCCGGGTTTTTTCAACTTTTCCTTCCCCTGTGAATGACGCAGTTTTTGTAACGTCAGAAACGCAAAGCATGCGCACTTGCGTTTTAACCTGGTTGATGATCAGTGCCTTTTGTTTGCCGGTACCCCATGTCAAGTAGAGCTATTACAACAGTCAGTCATCCTCCCACTGACCACTCGTGGCTGAACTGTCCATTACCTTTGGAAGGCAGTATGAATCCAACCAAACAAAACCAAATAAAACTCAAAGAAATCAATCAGGTTTTCTGACAAGTGCTTTCTATACATGTTGGTGAAGAGTTAAGTCCTTTTCATTGAACCCTTTGGGCCGATTTCACAAAGTGTGTTAGACTTAGACGCGTGTAACTTCGTCAAATGCATGGTGGAAGTGCATCATTTAGTGAAGTTACATGTTGTGAAATCGGCCCTTTATGTTTTTCCCTCTTCTCGCACCCGATACGGTTGGTTCCACAATCATATTCTGTGTCCACCACAAACTTTCCCCGACAGATATTCAAAGCCAAATGGCATGTTTAAACAAAAATCTTACACAGCATATAATGTTTGACATGATTATAAATAGCAATTGACATATACTTGGACAGGCATAAAAATAAGTTGATATGACAACAGGATTAAGCGCCGTATTCAAAAAGGGTGATCATCGCGCGATTAAGACTGAGACGCGTGCAACTTCACTAAATGCACACATTTCCACCATGCATTTGACGAAGTTACACGCGTCTAAGTCTTAAACACCCTTTTTGAATACGGCCCTAAATCCTTTTATTACAAGCTGTTCATAAAGTTTGTGCTCGCAGCCATCTTCGATCACGACTGTAGAATATCTAGCAGCTTATGCGGGGAAGACTGCGGAAAATGGGGTTGTTTTCCCATCCGCTGAAGAGAAAACATGTTTTTCTTGGAATTCTCTCATTAGAGAAAGATTTGTCATCAAAATCACTTGTTTCTCCTCTCTCTCTATAAACTCCCTACGCAGTTGTGTATCGTGCCCCCTTCGGTTACTCATTCTCCACAACTGCTTAACTTCGTAAAATTTGCCGCATTCGGTCAACAGATGGCGCTGAGAGCGTCGGCCAGTGAGCGCACCGAGCAATCGGTAACCAAGCTGGCCTGAGACACTTTTTCATTGGCCGAGCGGTTCGTAGCCATGGTAGCACAAGAACATCCGTTGCCAACGGGCCAAAGATTTCTGAAAGCAGCGTGCTGATAGGCTGTAAAACTTGCGCCAGGCCCTGACGCCATCTGTTGACCAAACGCGGCGACTTCCACGAAGTAAAGCAGTTGCGGTGAGCGAGTAAACTGAAGGGGGCGCGACTCACAACTGCGTAGGGAGTTTACTCTCTCTACAACAACTCGCCAATTTCTCACCAATTCTACGACATCCTGATACGAGTTGATGGCTGCGAGGACAACATCTCTGGCACGTTTTACTACAAACTATCATTTTAATCTTCTACCATACATCTAAATTGTCATTTCATTATTTCATGCAAAATCAGGGACCAGCTTTATTACAATTATTATAAGCAGCTACATGCAATCAGAAGGCTGGAGTTACATACCGGCCACTGGCCTCGTGAACAAAACCAAGTGCAATAAACTTGATCATGGCCGTGGGAAATAAACAATAAGCATAAAGTTGCCCTAGAGCGTGTATCAGATCCTATCCCTATATAGCTGTGTAGAAGTTATGAATCCCACAACCTACGGACGAACTTTCATTACAACCAGACCCAAAAGATCTTCCTCTTATGTAGATATGACGCACACGATATCAAATGGCAGTTACAGATCTTACTGTATATAGATAACAAGAGCAATACATAAGTTTTGAAAAAAACTTGAACCAGTACCGGTAGTTACTTACAATCTTGACCTTGGTCTCCGTAGAGAGGAACAAATATTCTGAACAGGTATTTAAAGGGACTCATGCGAAAAGTTACTGCACGCCGGGCACTAAGGTACTACCGTCTAACGACAGGTGGCAGCAGGCACATGCCATGAATGCAAAATGAAGCAGTCTAAAAATAGATCGTAGTCGCTATTACCTTGACAGTGCTATACTGGCACTTTTCGCACGAGCCCCTTTAACAAGCAACTACTGGTACTTGACCCTAGACTTCTTCCTGGTTCTCCTTACAACACATCATGTCAGTGCATCATAGTGGCATTTACCACCATTGATTGCAGTGAGTGCGCTATGAATTTGAAATTTGTGCCAAAATAAACACCAGATTCCAGAAATCCTGTTTTCAATGTGCAGATATCCATTAAATGATGTCCCAAATGAAAGACAAGTTCCACCTTTCATTGCCTGTGTCCAGTTGTGGTATAGTGCTTTTCAGAATGGCCAGTCATTTTTGCACTCACTTTACCTTGCAATGGAACCTAACCGCAAACCACAAATTGGCCAGTTATGTGTGTATGCTGATTAACGGTTGACCGACTTCTAATAGGACCTTGTTCTATACACTCTGATTCAAGATGATCATGCACACGTAACTGGCCAATTTGTGGTTTGTGGCTAGGTTCCATTGCAAGGTAAAGTGAGTGCAAAAATGACTGGACATTCTGAAAAGCACTATACAGGCTTAAACCACATGAGTATTTCAAGCTACATCAACACTAAACTTACTAACTTACAACTGGCCAATGGTGAAAAACTGAACTTATGAAATGAGTGACTTTCCAATCATAATTACATAATACCGGATTGTTCCCCCAATACCGCTCAGTGTACAATGTGTATACAATGTGGTCAACTTGTGTGTCACTCTGAGCGGTATTGGGGGAACAATCCGGTATATACTGGTGTAATAGATATGTCACCGATTCACATGGCAGGCTGCTCCGGCATGAATCTGATCAAGATACATAATCATGGAAAGTTACAAGGTCTTTTAAGATTTTCATATGTCCTCCACCATAGACAAGAACCTACTGTCCATTCCAGTTTTGAGTGGCGCGAGGTTTATCAACGATAGCTCCGCAACGGCTGGGTCAAATATGACATACTATACATCAATTGGTTTGTCTTTTTTGCCTCTACAGCCATCATCACTGTCATTTTCCCAAAAAACGTGACAGAAAAATGTTCTTTCACCAATCACAGTTCGTGTTTACGGTCGAAATGGCGGCCATTTTGAAATGACGCAATGCATCGCGCACGTGTATACTGCACTGAACACCATGGCAAAATGAAGTGGGTTTTGAGAAAGGGATCCGTTATGTCGGCCTTACGCGAAAAAAGAATAAAGCAGAAAGATACCGGCAGGAAAGACAAGTCGATTGAAGTATGTTTCGTCAAATTTGAGCCAGCCATTGCGGAGCTATCGTTGATAAACCTCGCGCCACTGGGAAGTGGAATGGAGAGTAGAACATCAAAAGTCTCTTCACTGGGATAGCTTCAAGGCTTATCACATAGTTTAAAGGCAGAGATAAAACTTGAAAATGAAGCTTTATGTTCAGGCCATCTGTAGGCCCATCGTAAGAATCCATCACACAGATCATTTCACTGAAGTTTTGTTCATTCCAACCTGCCCTTCTCCACATAGAAAAACACAAAGTACACGGCTAAAGTCTTAAAAACAGCCAGCAAAAAGCTGAGAAAGTCTTATAAGATCAGATCACAGAACCAGCGATATTAGGATGGCAGGATCAGAGCTGACTTAGTTTGACTCGGTCTCTCTCTCTCTCTCTAGTCCGAAGGTGGTCTCTCTCTCTCTCTAGCCCTAAGGTGGCTAATCACCAGTGTTTCCATGGCATAAGAGAGGATGCGCAGCTTTCCGACTCCGACTTCAACTACCAGAATGAATTGCAGTCCGCTGTAGACATCCTTGATAAAAACGATTTGATAGACATTTGCAAATCGTAAAATGCCATAACTTTGTGGCAGAATAATTTCGACTCATAATCGGAAGTGCATGTAAATCGCAAATATTATAGTTGTGTTTCAAGTCGTAAAGACTAGGATTATGTCTTCAATATTCATTATTTATCCGCAATTCCGGTTTATAAGGTCAATTTTTCTGCCTTCAATTTGTGGTGTTCGACGAATTGAACACTTCTATCAAATCGTTTTTATCAAGGATGTCCATAGCAGACTGCAATTCATTCTCGTAGCTGAAGTCGGAGTCGGAAAGCTGCGCATCCTCTCTATTACCTCACTGAGATCAGCTACTTGCCACAGTCACAGGGACGAGAGAGCCGTGATAGATGAAGAAAGACCAAGGAGTAGTTAAAGCAGATCCTTAAAGCAATGTTTCCTTGTTTTTGAACGAACGCATCAAAAGTTTATGACTCGTTTGAAAACATCACTGTATCCTCTATAAACTAAGCAGATCCTCCAAAGATTTCTGCCGTGAGAATTCTTCGCGACTTTTCTTGCCGTCCAAGAACATGTGGACGTCGTCGTCTATGTCTATGGCTCTAAGATCGGTGCTGAACTTGTACGTCCCGTTCGGAGATCCCCACGGCATGTTCGAGAATGCTGTGTCACCTTCATCATCAAAACTCTGCAAGGATAACATACAATAAATTTTTTTACCACTTCAAACATATTCACGTCATTTCGTGGTTTAACCGCCAGAGTCCAGAGGTGAGCCATTCAAAGTAGAGAGTAAAGTGAGATCGGAACTCTAATCTGACGCATGGCCTCCACACACCATGAGCTCCTACACTGATCCCAAATCCAACTCCATAAGACCTCACAACTTGCATTATGTTTTTATAGCTGATGTCAGCTCGTTTACATAAGACCTCACAACTTGCGTTATGTTCTTATAGCTGATGTCAGCTCGTTTAGTCCCAAAAACGCTAAATACTTTGATAACATTAACAAATTTGACTTACCACCCAGTTTTTGCGGGCTGTACTCATATCAACCCGACTTCCGTTTTGATGACTACTAGGGCTTTGACTACTGCTCGCACTTGGCGATGCTATGGGGGGTATGGTACGGTTGTTACTCGGCCGTGGGCTGTTTATGGCGATGAGATCTGAAGAGGAACAAACATCATAAGAGATCAGGATCTGTGTGTGGGGAAACGTTCAGATATTGCCTGTCAAGACCTTGGGATACACATATATGTGACCGTCTATGAGAACACCCGGTCAAAGTCGCTGAACACCACATGGTTAATAGGTTACACAAGGAGTGTCATCACAATAAAAAAACGACGGTCTGTTGGTGGCAAATAAAGCCTTATCGATTGTACAACAAAGATCAGGTATGGTCAAGGCCTATGTCACTCCCCAGCGACTTTGGCCGGGTTTTCTCATAGACGGTCACATATGTACCGGTACGTAAAATGAGAGCAGGGACAAATCCTTTGGACACAAATGCAGCGATTCCTCACCTTCCGTTCTCCGAGAAGGACCCGCAGGTGAACTCAACAAATCACGAGTTTGACCGTTATGTTGTCCATTCTGTTGTGACTGACTCGTCGGGCGAGGTGCGCTCAGTGAGCGATGGTGAGACGGACTATCACCTGTACGACAGGACACCAAGGAAAAGCCTTGCTTTTTCTGAAAACGAGAATCCACAGGTTGATGACATGATGATGGACAAACTGAGTACGATCATTTAGCATGAAGTACCAACTGCTTCATACTCCACGCAGCGTTGAAATTTTTTGATACTTGGACGAAAATTTTAACACTGCCATTGACGCTAGATCGCCATCTTGAAAATCTTGACGTCATCGTCGGTGGGCTGCGCTGGTCTATCACGTGACGCGAACTTCTTTTTCAAAATGGTATTATCTGCAGAAAACAGTATTTATCTTGTCGAAAATGAAACAGAATAACTTTATTATTACTTTATATCTACTCCACCGATGTTTGTATCACTCTATACCTTTATAGACCTATCTTCAACGATCTACCGTATATTGTAAGCGTAGAAAATGACGTGATGGCTAACCGCTTTACAAATACAGTCAGACCTCGTTAGTCCGAACCTGTTTGTTCCTGGGTTCCAAGTTCGGATTAACGAAGTTTCCGGATTACCGAATTCGACATTGACCGGAGTGAAATTGGGTCACCATGACGACGGATGATCGACTCGACGATCGCCAAGCTGATGGAAGGCCTAACCAAACTTCACTGGTGTACCGGTAGCCAGATTAGAAATAAAGTCAACAAACAAAAGAAATATAATAAAAATATTTTAGCCTATTTACAACCGATTAGTATCATAAATAATGCACAGTTATGATAAAAATACACAACGGACACGAGACGAAATCTTTTGGGACAGTGCCAACGGCAAAGTAGTCAGGCAGTTCACATCACAGCATCATGTGTGAATTTTCAGACAGATGGCGCTCAATCGGCCTCATGATGTACCAGTGCCGTCGATCTAGGCCTACTTCTTGAAGAAATCCTCCAGCGTATGCTGAACCAGGCACTGTCTCCGGAATGAATTAAGCGTTTGTTGTACAGCCAAAGTTGCATCAAGATGTTCGGATACGTTGGGAAGGTTCGGATGCTGTTCTAGAAATGAAGTCTTTAATTGTTGCTGTGGTACCTCATGATTAACGTCATAGACGATGAGCGTCGTCAACAAAACAAAGATATCGCAAATTGCAATGCAATCAGCTGATCAGCATCGGCCATGTCGGCAGGCCACGTGTCAACAGGTCAACAATGTCTGGTTGAGTTTGTTCATGTTAGGCCTACGGCAGACTGTGACAAAGGATGAACAGGACATTAATTAATCAGGTGTCAGCAGTTCCTGACCATCAATCGTAATTAGACCTACTTGTATCAACAAGCTGGCTAATTTTCTCGGGGCCGTTCGCGATTACCGACAATTCACACTTAGCCTAGTTTGGCAGGTCGACCCACGCCGACGGGCGGCGAGGCTTGGGTTCGGTTGGTCGGTTGAAAAGGCCTAGCTTAGTCCGGATTATACGGACAATTTTAAAGGGAATTTGCACTTTTGTTCCGCAATAACACTGTCCGGATCCGGATAGCGGGTTTCCGGATAAGAGGGGGAAAATGCATGGCGGAAATTTGTCCCCAATGTACTGATGTTCGGATGGCGAGGTTTCCGGATTAACGCAGTTCGGATTAACAAAGTCTGACTGTAGAAGAATTTCTACTGTTCGCTCCGCGCACGCACTACTTTTCAAGATGGAAACTTAGCGTCGATACTATTGGTGATATTCTCAGATATCGCCACCTAGTGTCAAGTTTGCAACTGCTTGAGCCCTCTAAACAGGCCCTCAGAATATTCCGAACAGAATCACTGCAGCACTCAGCAGCATAACCGTAATGTGATCATTCAGAATGCCCCTTTCATATCATGGTGAGTTGGAGGCATAAGATGATAAAAGATGTCATTACCACTTCATTATTCTGCCCATCCTTCCAATGTTTCAATTTTGAGTCTTCATACTTTTCGAAGGCAAGGTTGAATGCTTGTGCCACAGTCAGGGTGACTGCTTGGGCCTGAAATTCAAGATTTTTACAGATACATGAAATTACATCAGCAGTAACTTGGTACCACATGGCTGAATGGTATTTCGTTTGGGGACCAAGTAGGCTACAGTTTCTCTCGTCGATATCAATTTCCCAGGCCTTAATCTAATTGAACTGAATTCATGCGTCAGAACACGCAACATACTTCCTGATTAGTCAGCTGTCAGAACTGATTGAAACAAACCATGTTTTCCAATTTCATGTTTGCACAGGCCTTATTCTAAGGAAAGAATCCTGATCACATGCACACTGCAGTACAATGACTCACATAGATTCAGATTGGGTAACGTAGGCCTAACAGTCCATACATCATTATGATTTGAATGACCCGGCCTCCAGCTTAATTATGTAAAGCGCCACAGACAAACATGTTTTAATGTGGCGCTATATAAATGTAATGTATTATTTTTATTATTACTAGCAAGAACCCGTGGCAATCGGCGATTCCTAGTTCGGCCGAAGTTGGAATGCATGGCACGGCTTGAATTGGTGAAACACGGCGTGCGGTAGGGAGAATTAAGAAAGCAATCGAACAACACCGTTACAAAAAGTAAAATTGCTACCAGAACTAAGTCCTCTTCACAAATTAAACCACCCGTTGCCTCAGGATATGGTATCATCTATTACCATGCCGAATTTCGAGGCAAAACAAAGCTTCTAAGTGTGACTTTATTGAGCCGACTTCCAGCATTATTATATAGATTTTAAACAGCTCCAGGACCTAACAAGCAAAGGCCTAACGCTGTACTAGAGCTTATCATAACTGGATAGCCCTTCTCTTGTTTTGTAGGGCCGTATTAGTCCTCCCCTATAAACAAACCATTCTTTTGACACTCTATGTTATGACAGCCAATCCCAACCACATGAAAATCACCCCACTTTTATAAAATCAATCATCGTGAAACCACATGTGGAACCAATGACAGCAATTGAAATGATCACATCAGTTGAATAACCCATTATGATATCTTGGTGTGAATATCGAAATCCAGGGTAGACAAAAAGCAGACAACAGGTGTATGGTGTAATATACTGCTGATCCTAGGAATACAGTGGAACCTCTCTATTAAGGACACCTCTGGAACTGACAAATGCTGTCCTTAATTGAGAGGTGTCCTGATTATAGAGGTTGAAATGAATAGAAATGACCAGTTTGGGACTGAACATTGGTGTTCTGATTAGAGAGGCGTCCTCCTGGCAGAGGTGTCCGTTAAGGGAGGTTCCACTGTACTAGGAACAGTGTAGGTGCCAGATGGACTGGGTTGGCTGAACTAATAACTGTAGTTTTAAACAGTAAATTTGTGGCCTGATATTGGAGAACCAGGCACAAGTCTCCAAGGCAAATAATGATTTATGGCTACACAGTGATTACACCCCCCCCCCCAAAAGTTGAAATCAAAGCTGTTACTGTAACAGAGAGAAAGAGGCTATTCTTCAGCAATGAGTTCATAACCTGACAAGTTAGTCACGACCCTTGTCACTGCCTGGAGACTTGTGCCTGGTCTTCTCAAATATGGTCACAATGTGTGTTTTGTACACCCACCATCTTCCTCTTGGCACAGAGGTACGCGTGACACTCCATCGTCTCATTAATGGTGTTCCTGGCGATGAATGCAAACACCTTCTCATGTTGACTGTCAGCTGTGCAGAATCGGATCCTGGAATGATATGAAGAGACGTTGTTTACCAAGGCCTACACTGTAGTCTGTACATGTAGGTTCACCAGGCCAGTTTTGAGATTTCCTCATCTGGTTTCCACTCTGTACATGTAGGTTCACCAGGCCAGTTTTGAGATTTCCCCGTCTGGTTTCCACTCTGTACATGTAGGTTCACCAGGCCAGTTTTGAGATTTCCCCGTCTGGTTTCCACTCTGTACATGTAGGTTCACCAGGCCAGTTTTGAGATTTCCTCGTCTGGTTTCCACTGGCATCATGCCTCATCATACCTACTGCACCAGTTTCATGATTTCCCTTGTGGTTTTACCCACTAACAGCATGGTTATCAACCATTACTGTCTATTCTACCTTTGACATGTTTGAGCTGCAGTCTGAGAGCCCCCTGGGCTGGACAGACTAACACAGACCGCTGCCAACCCAATCACACAAACCAAATACAGTTGCATTCAGCATTGCACCATTTAACAAAGGACATGTCAAAAATACACCTCTGGCTTTAATTGACCAGACTTTAACACCAGCATATTCGATTGGGAACTAATTATCATATCGCATTATGGACCTGTCACCAAGGCGAAGTCTCCGATAACGTATACCACTCAATAATCAATAGACTTACACTTAGTGAGATGATGACAGGTAAACTCTGCCTTTGATTAGCACAAAGCTAGGATTCAGGGTAGGTAGCCACACATTCATTAAAGTCCGACTTTTCTCAGTGCTTCAACCAAAGGGAAAGTCTAACTTCAGCTATACTTTAGGCTAAAGTCCGACCCTACATGTAGCATACAGCCGTTAAAGCTGGTAGCACACTGTGGAAATCTGAGTAGAGTCAGTGAGCTAAAACTTATGTGTGCTACCTCATATCTGCGAGTTTTGTGTCAGAGACACGGTTTGAACACAGACACGATTTCAATCTCGAAGACATGAATTTGTGTGTGTGCTGCTAGGTTAAAAGGTTTACTTCATGTTTGATAAAATGGATTGTCAATAAGAAGCATGATGACAAACAAAATTGATTCCAGTTCCAAAGATGATGCTTTGTACGGGACAAGTACAACAGCACAACATGGGCATATGAACCTTTCACTGGCCGTCATGCTACGGATACTCAACACCAGGTTGCTAGGTAACTACCAAGTGAATGATCAATCATTGCAGACAGTTAGAACAGGATAGGTTGACTGTAAAGCCAACCATCTTGTGCACCCTCACCTGTCGATGGTCAAGTCCATCTCCGACCGTTTTGTGATCAGGTCCAACATTTTGATTCCATTGGGGCTGACGACTAGTGCCACCTTCTGGAGCTTTCTGTTGAGCGACTTGGCCTAAAAGACAAATAACCATACAAGTGTATTATTAGTATTAGAAATGACCCACACTATAATGCTTTTCAGGAGAACTCACTATTTAGGGCACCTTCAAGACTGACCAATACTGCCCTTAGAGGAGCACGGTATTGCCACTTTTTCTCGACAGCCGGCGCCACTGCGCCACTCGCCAACGCAGGGAATAACTACGTTGCCGGCAAATTGACTCGATTTACTACATACATTTTGTAATGCATTTTTGTACTTCGTCTTACTGCCGCTAGGTGGCTCCCATTACGTCGGCAGTCAAATAACGCATTTGCGATCCAATACCGTGCTCCTTTAACTGTGAGGTGTCCTGATGAGAGAGGTCAAGTTGATAGAAACGACCAACTTGGGACTGAACTGAGGGCGGTGTCCATAATAGACAGGTGTTCTGCCATCAGTTGAATTAGGTGTCCCCTGGGGGGGGGTATACTCTAGCAGTAGGCCCTATAAGATAATTTGGAAGCAGGTGGATCAGGTAGTCATTCTTTGCATGATCCTGTGGTGGAGATATTGAAAGGCATGAAAAGTTCAACTCAGTCCGCGCCAATTTTCATTGTTATGGTTTCCGATCTCAAGATCGGAAACCATATAGTGTTTGGTCATGGTGTCTGTCTGTGTGTGTGTGTGTGTGTCTGTGTGTGTGTCTGTGTGTGTGTGTTTCTGTCTGTCTGTTCAGTCTGTCACACCTGTAACTTTGTTCCTGCAAGAGCTACAGACCTGGAAATGTGACCTACCCCCAGGTTTCATGACCTGAGCTACAAGATGGAATGAAAATTTCCAGTCTCCGATACCTGGTTCATGGTGAAATTGACATATCAAAAGTTGAGATTTTGTCTGTCACACTTTTGTTTCTTGAATAACTTGTCTCCGACGCCAGGTAGAGCACTAGCAACAAGTTCCTTCCCTATGTTTATGGCCCTTGGCAAGATACTGGCATCAACAAATTTATTCTCCAGTGTCAGCATCATAATGATATTGATATATCAAATTTGATATTTTGACATATCGGGAGATCTGCCACAGTAAGTGACTTGAAACTGGTATCACAACATCATTGCTCATCCACGGATGTTATTGCAACTGAAATTTTCAGTTTGCACCTGCTCGGTCGCATGATATTTGCTGATATCGTGGTGAGATTTGATATTCAAATTTGATAACATGACATAAGTCAGAATCTGGTGATGGTAGAGACCTAAAACCTTCACCTACACCTAGGTTATCAAGGATGAGCTTTCAGATTACGCAATGACCTTGAAGGTCAGAGGTCAAGGTCAAGGTCAAACAGTTCTTAAGCGCAAATCTCCTCGGAATTTCAGGAAAAAACGAATTAGAAGCCTGAATTTACCATCCCCGATAGGTTTAATCAGGGATCCTGTCCCAGTTATGCAATACTTCTCAAGGTCAGAGGTCAAGGTCACAGCCAACCATCACAAATAACATGAGACAGAACCTGGTGATGGTGGAAGCCTAAAACCTTCATCTACACCTAGGTTATCAAGGATGAGCTTTCAGATTACACAATGACCTTGAAGGTCAGAGGTCAAGGTCAAGGTCAAACAGTTCTAAAGTGCAAATCTACTCAGAATTTCAGGGGAAAACTAATTAGAAGCCTGCATTAACCATCCCCTATTTGTTTAATCAAGGATCCCTGTTCCAGTTACGCAATACTTCTCAAGGTCAGAGGTCAAGGTCACAGATAACTAGCTCTAGAGTAGTAAACTTATCATCGGAAACCATAGACATCGCTCCGATGTCCTTTTCTTGTTTTGTAAGAGTCGTGTCATAAACTACAAACGGCACTTGATGACAGCATAAATCATCCACAGAAAAACCCAACAAAAACGACTGCCAATCCCAACATGACTGGAGAACATGAGTGGTAATCAAGGGTAATGATGATTTACCAATATATTATGAATGAACCTTTTTCTCTTTTACATAAACCATTATCAGATTCCTGAGTGAAGGCTATTAATGCCCGATTAAGGCAGTTACATAGAAATACTGCCAAGCCTAGCTTTACTTCATCGACAGGGTGTTCGAATCAAGGGCAAAGTGGCCCAGCAGATGGAAATTCGGGAGCAAGGCCAAGATAAGAAGCCAGAGTTTAGGCTACTACATTCTAATCAAGGCGCTCAACCCAAAGCAGAGAATTCTGCAACCATCTCTCCAAAGGTTGGTCCAGAAAAGTGTCCCTTGAACAACGGGTAAACAATAGGAGTGCTAATGGGAGACTTTCCTGCCGTTAGAGGCGCCTGTTACTAGTGGTCCCAGAACGTCACAAAATTTGATGTCAAAGACGTAAGCCATGGCCAAGGCATGCACTTCTTCTCCATGACGTCAAATTTCGTGATGCCCTAGGACCGCTAACTTGTGGTGGCCTCTAAAGGCAGGAAAGTGTCGGACCATTGCACGAGGGAGACTTTTCTGGGCCAGCCTGTAGATTGAAAGGGGATTGCATCAGGCCACCACCACGCATATCATACAAAGACAAGCAGCCATCATTCAGGATTGTGACATTCAATCCACTCATTGAGCAGGGCTGGCCTCCCGTCCAGGGCAGCTCGACTTGTTGACATTCACAACTGATCGTTTTCAGGAAGCGAACAAAGCTACCATTGATGGCAATGGGACACACACGATCTATTCATATCATTATGAATATTACTGGCCATAGAGAACAGAAGTATGACTGGTGTTTGGTTATTTTTAGATAATTCACGCACACGCTGCATGACAAGTTGAAATCAACATCACCATAGAGATGCTCGAGGCAGAAGAAGAAGAAAAATCTTGCTAGTATCCTAGTGATTTCAATATTGTCCCCACAGGTGGCACTGGTGGGGACAATAATAATGACAAACGTTCCTGCTGAACCTGATACTAGACTTCATCAAATGTGCTGATTGGCCAAAACCAACTTCTGTTGTACGGTAGTAGGGAGGTTTCACAAGCGCCCAGTTAGGCCCTACGACAACGTTTATTTATTGTGTGGGTGTACCCGAACAATAGATAAACGTCATCGTAGGGCCTAACCGGGCGCTTGCGAAACCTCCCTAGTGTTCCTGATTTGTCGACTTCAATGAAACACTCACTTTCTGAAAACGACATTGTAATAAGGAAGTTATGCAAATTACAACATAGAAGTGTGTACTACACATTGAAAAGTCATCCTACGCCTAATAGAAGTATGCAGGGTTAGCGAGAAGCTCATGAAGCAGCACGTTAAGAGAAGCAAATATTAAACTCTCAAGCATTCTACCTCCAGCCGTGGAAATGAAAATAGAAGAATGCTCAGAACAAGACATGCCTGAATCTGGTTACATGCAGCAAAACCAAAGCTCTCTGTGGATAGACCTTTCCAAACAAGACGGTGCTTCTCAGACATTTGAATAAACCCATTTCCAAAATTGACCATGAAAATGTCATGGGGCGGATACAGAGGGGGTGTTTTGGGGGTTGGAACCCCCCTCGGCGACCAAAGACAACATTTTTTATATTGCTAAACATCAAACATCTCGCTTATGGCGTAGCGCCTGCCTGTGTCTTTGATGTAATCATGGTGATACAGTCGTTGCATCGATGATTCGACGAAATTCCCCTGCTTGGGACAACTGTTACCTTACTATTATACAGTACGGTAACTGATAGTGCATTGTGTATGTTGCACTGTTTCAAAATGCGGCATCTGACTCGCTGAGGCTGCCAGTAAGAACAGGAAGATCACACTGTTCAAGAAAATGTTTGTATCAGACTTTCTCAACCTCTGACACCGGGAAATCGTGTCTCACAGCTTCTAATTTTCAAAATTTTCCTGGGGGAGGTCCGCAGAGCCCCGCCAAATCGGCGCCGAAGGCGCGAGAGAGTGCTGGTGCCTCTATCTTCAGAACCCATCCCTCGAGAAAATCCTTGATCCGCCCCTGAATGTGTTACATATTGCACAATAATCTCAGACAATTATTTTACCTAAACTTTTGTGCCCATGACCCGCATGACCAGCGCAGCGTGCCAGCGGCCACTGAATGGTATTAAACTTCTTACGTCATATGCTGAGAATTGTTAGACCGCCGTCTTTGTTGGAAAGGTCTATACTTCACTTCACCCGCACACAGAATCTAAGCCCAGTTACATGTATACTCAAACACCAATGTCCAATTTTAGCACATTTTGTCCCGTTGCCCGATGCACTGACCCCCTTGCAGCTACTATATGGCACGGCTTAACCCGCCGGCCATGGAGGATTTCCTTTATGGCCTAGTAGTTGGCGCGTTAGCCTCAGAGCAAGAAGTTAACCCAATAGAGCCACCTATTTTTTTGCACTTTCCATCTGTACCTTTCACTGCCCTGAAATGCCACTACATTACGCTGAATAGAGAACAGTATAATGAGTCAAGGCGGTTTATGGCGGTATCGGCGTCTGGAGACATGGCCGATTGTGGCGGTACCAGCAGTAATTGGTGATTTTGATTTCTACATTACATTAGAGGTGATGGGGATTTTTTGTCAAAAAGTGGGCGTGGTCTTCTATGCGGCTCATGGCAGGGCGGTTTAGGGCGGCATGGGCTCTATTGGGTTAAGCAATGATCAAAACGTTTGCCGATGGATCACTTCACGCTGTGATATAAAGTAAGCTGTAGCTAGGCAGAATGGTCACATCTTTACTTACCGGTACCTTGTCTTTACCACCCTAATAACAAGAGATAGACCAACTTTTAGTTAAACTCACCACAATCTGTAACATACTGTCTGAACGCCACCTATCATCAGCAATGGGTACTACTCGTACGGCATCTGAATGAAATGCCATACCAAGGCAACATCCCAAATTACAGTTCATTCCAAATCCCAGTGGTGCGAGGTTTTCAGCCGATATCTCCGCAACGGCTGGGTCAAATTCAACATACCATACATCAATTAAATTGTCTTTCTTGCCGGTATCTTTCTGCTATCTTCATTTTTCGC
>NMRB01002616.1:81018-97505 GCA_002633025.1 Notospermus geniculatus | reverse complement strand
TCCAGGGGCCTCGGCTGAGATACAATATAAACTCCCAAAATGAAATAACAAACAGTAACAAACATGTACAACTCAGTTATGTAGTGTAACATATACATAAATTCCTTCTTTGTGATTATTACATGCATTATACTTGCAAACAATTGTGGTGTTAAGGTCTCAGATATGTAGCTTGTTATTGGAATATACCACTTTTGATATCATCATTCTGATCACTGTCAACAGTACTTCAATCTGTAGTAAGGCCCCTATTAGATAGAGCTATACGCCGAATACGCTCTTCGGTATTCTAGGCCTAGGCACGTTTCATAGGCACGCTGGGGAATCAGTACTAAGCCGTGCAATCGCCGTATTCCGAGTCTGGGTTTTCCAAACCTCCGTGTCAAAATGGCCGACTCGGAAGAAAATGAACAGGACAGGCTACAAAAATCGAACACTGGAGATAGAAATGTCATCGAATCTGAGTAAGGCGTACAGTCGGATCTCAGTGGTCTACTGCAGCTCTCTGAGAAATTTGGTGTTGTAACTCATTTTCGTTAACGAGTTTGAGCTGTAAAACCATCGCGGTGTCATTGCTGAAAAAATGGCACCGGCGTCGACCGTAGGCCTAGTCGAGACCACGGTCTTATCAAGCAAGAACTCTTGTACCACGTGTACCGTAGGCCTACAACAGACTGTAGACTTGTTACTGTTGTGTAATACTCATAGGCTGCATTATATCATGATATGTAGCTACGGGATGTAGGTAGGCCTACACGGTCATGATGTGGACGGGGGATGCCGGTGCCAACAGCAATGAGCATGACACTGCGCCGGTTTTACACTACAGCTCAAACTCGTTAACGAAAATGAGTTACAACACCAAATTTCTCAGAGAGCAGCAGTAGACCACTGAGATCCGACTGTACGCCTTACTTACTCAGATTCGATGANAATGAGTAGTTTACATAAGACTATTAAAACAACTCTGAGGGCACGCTATCCACTTATAGTTCGAATCGTGCATGTCCAATTTTTCCAAATAGTACACCATATACCAAATAGCAAATACCGGTACCGAATAGCATATATAGCTCTATGTAATAGGGGCCAAAAAGGACATCGATGTGTTTCCTATGTGACCTGTTCCAGCCAAAGCAGACACTTGTCGCAAGTAATCATCACTGGTCATCTGTTTACTCAACTATTATCACTGCTGTCCATTACTACTGTCAACGTGCAGGGGCGTGTACATGTACATTTCAGCTACTGTGTTGGAAGGCTGTTAACCCTTTCCTCATATCACTGCTGTCCACTACAGTCTCCCCTTGCTGTTACGAACCCTTCGGGGTCCAAGGGTTAAGTTCGTACTAAGGCGGAATTCGTAATAGCGAGGATTTACAATGTACATACATGTTATGAAATTTTGGAAGCCCGACGTTGGGTTCGTAATATCCGGGAGTTCGTAAAATCGAGGGTACACTGTACTATTCAACTGTAAATCTCCAAAGACGTACATTTCAGCTACTGTCTTGGAAGGCTGTTAACACTTTCCTCAGTTGTGAAAAGTGCCTACTTTTGCTGGAGAGTGTCACATATTCAAAACTTAACTGAGAGGGATTTCGAATCAAACATACACGTACTGACACTTCAAAGTGCTTGCTGAGTTGCAGAATGACAGACACCAGCATCTGTCATGTCTCAGCCTAAGGCTGGAAGACCAAATATTAGAGATCAATCATGCAACCTCTCTCTCTCTCCAGACAATACTGTAAAACGGGAAATTTTTGCGGATGGTTTTTTTGTGAACCCACAGTGTTTCTGCCCAAGAATAATATTCTGCACCTTAAAAATTTGCGGACAGCTCGGCACCGCAAAAAATGCAAAATTAAAATGCATTGTAACAAACTACAAGACCGGAGGAAATTCATCAGTGACATGCCAGGGCTTCCGCTAGCATTAGCCACACAGTAAATTAGGGGAAAATCATTGGAAATGACCACAAAATCAGCCGAAAATGATCTCTGTGGCTAAAGGAAAAGCTGAACTTAGCTAGCATCTTCCACACTTCCTATACTGTGGCTAACGAAAATTTGAGCCTAGCAGAAGCCTTGACATCTCCATTCAACACGATCTATTGGCATGTGGTGCATTATGCGAAATGTGTCTTATTTTTGTGGGTGCGCCGGCAATGTTGAATTGAAATAATTTTTGCAAGTATCAAATTTGCGGAGGTGATAGAACCGCAAAGACTGCAAAATTAAAACGTCTGCAAAAATTTCCCGTTTTACAGTATACGGAACACAGTAGATGCAACCTGTCTCCAAAAAAAAACAAAACAAAACAAAATGCAGTACAAAACATGGGTATTACCAGAAATACATGAACCGGTTTATATATTTCTCGTGATACTTGTAAGAAAAGGTTAGTGGAAGTAGGGGAAGAAAACCCCAATTTCATGATCAGAAACATCAGGTCTCCTTTAATTGGTGTAACTCTGATTTACCGTACAAAGGGACATACTAGTCACCGTGCATGCATTTGCAGATGGCAATGTTGCTTGACCAGATTTTCAAACATTTTTGGCAGCCTGTCTCAAATCAAAGACGTCAACTGAATGACCATAGTCTGGGCATGTGCAAATGTGATGTGTGCCTTTCCATGAATTTATGACTAATAAAATGGCCCACTGAGTAACGATCTTTGCCCGACTGACTGTTTACAGGCATGGTTCAATCATCAGACCCATAAAATCAATCAGCAAAAATCAAGCCACAGTACAAAACATCCAGGTTCACAGGCTAAGTCTATGTTCACAAAATAGCGAGGTTTAGCACCTTTCCGACTCTGACTTCAACTACGAGAATGAATTACAGTCCGCTATGGACATCCTTGATAAATAATATGATAGACGTTTTCAATTCGTCCAACACCATAAACTGAAGGCCGAAAAATTTGGCCTTATAAATTGGAAGTGCAGATAAATAATGAATACTGAAGTTGAAATCCTAGTCGTTACGACTTGAAACACGACAAAAATATTTGCGATTTATGTGCACTTCCGATTACGAGTCAAAATTATTCTGCCACACGATTTGCAAATGTCTATCAAATCGTTTTTATCAAGGATGTCTACAGCGGACTGTAATTCATTCTGGTAGTTGAAGCCGGAGTCAGAGTTGGAAAGGTGCTAAACCTCGCTAATGTTAAGATTCACACGAGTAGATTGTCATGGGTTCCTAGCTGCTAGTGTCTACATGTAGTACATCTTTTAATATACAGTTAAGAGAACTGGGCTGCTGCAGCAGCTGGACTCTGGGTACACCTCTGTTTTGGCTCCTGCCTGGTTAGACATACATGTTTGGTTGAATCAGCTAGTTGGTGTCCAAAGCGTTAACAGCACATTGACATGATTGACAGAATGCATCACATGTATCTGAAAAGTATTAACACATTCACTTTTACACAGGAGATGGGCAACCGTTATACAACAGGGCCCATATGCATAGAGATGGAATAAGCTTATTCCAGGTATAACCTAACGTTATAACGATACATGGAAAAGCTTATTCCAACTTTATGCATACGGGCCCAGGGATTAGGGCTCTGGACAGGTGCTGCCGTCTGTCCTTGGTTGTTAGAACAACAGCGCACTTTCCTGTACAATCAGCTGCAGTGTTTCCGACTCCATACCATGATTTTTGACGAAGGCAAAGAAACCTGTGCCTATCCTTTACTCGATACTAAACAATGCTAGCTGCTACTTTGATATTTCAGGTGACCTAATCAACATCTAGGGTGCTGCAGTAGCTAACTAATGCTCATTGTAGTCGGTATAGGTGATCTTGGCAGACTCCCTAGTTTTTTTACCATTACTTCTAATTCTACCTTGGGAAGTGCATGATCGCCGCAAAAAAGTACAAAAGCAGGACAGGGCATGCTGCACAGGAAAATTATTTAACAGGTAACGTGCCAGGAATTGATCAATCAGCGTGGGGTTACATGGTAAAAGTAGATTGTTTAAAAACCCAGTTTTTTCCATTTATCATAGATAATATCGAATAAAAGGCACTTAAATACCGGTATTCTGTTTAACACAGAAATAATTAAGAGAAAAATAATTTTCAGTTTCTGAGAAAGTTTGCTAGTGACTATATCATCAGCCTGTCTTCCAGTGGTGTTACATGTACATGTATTATTACGCCGATTTGGAGTGAGTGGCGGCATTGAAATATCGTGCGAAATTACCCCTCATACTTATTTTTAGTACCCCAAACCCTGACATTATCATGGTCAACCCAGAACGAAAAGTTTATGGTTTGAAGCTTTAGGTTAGGGTTATGTTGTGTCGAACCGTTCCTTCCAACGAAGGTCTGGGACCAATCTATGAGCACATTTCTAATGGTAAATGCATTGGCCATGCATTAGGCCATACCAATTTGATTGTTAGTTTAACGGATTTCCCTCTACCCCAAATTGCCAAAATGAAATAAATTTTTTTTATTTCACCCGCATCTCCAATTCACAGTTTTCAATTAAAAAAATACTTTTTTTGTGCCCGCACCACTCAATCACCCTCAGTGAAAAAATAAAAATAAAAATACCATTTTTTTGCTTGGAAAACATGCGTAGGTGTCTCTCAAGTCGCGAACACAGGGCGGAACACATGCCTCACAGCGCCAGGTAATCTGGGATCCCGTAATGTGAACTGGTGGTAACCCCGTAGATCAATGGCCGATGAAGAGACGGGTAATATTGTCATTCAAACAATGCTGATGTGCATCACAGTCAGTTCAACTCCTTCATTTTATTTTATTTTTTTTTCGCCAGCAGCATGCCACTTTTGATGAAAAAGATCCGTTAAACTAACAATCAAATTGGAATGGCCTTAGTATTACAGGTGCATGACCAAGAGTGAAAGGGTTAAAATTGCACTTGTTTGGTTCCACACTCACCATGAGCTCTCTGTAGTGTCATCAGAAGGTTTTGTCATGTTATTGACATCATTGATTATCATCTGTGCAATCTGCCATGCCATCGCCTCCTGGTCTCTCTCTTTGTCCAGTTTCTTTTTCGTGAAGTATGAAGCACCTGAAAATGAATAATAGAATTCATCAGCATGCTCTCAATAATGGACAGATGTATAAATTGTGGGCTTGTGGTTTTCTGGTCACCGTAATTGTCAAAGTAATACATGTATACAGGTGCAAAAATCTCAACTCTATTTAAAGGAGACTTTGACCTGTTCACGGTCACTCCCGAACATATTTTCGGGCAACTGGATGTCTCAATGACAATATGGCGGCCGGGGCCAATGAATCGTGATTTTCCTTGTTTGAAAAAGCTTCTGGTGGGGACTTTTTCCAGAATAAATGATTCAGAAGGGAGTATTTTTGAAAATGAGATGAAATGGTCCATGGACCATGTGCTCACTGGGTTGGACATAATAGTCTAATGACAGAGGGAGGTACATATCAGTTATGACCGATCTGGGTCAAGTCATTCCCAGAAAAGACTTTGATGATTTTTGGGTTATGCCACCTGGCGGCCATATTAGATGTCCGATCGGGCTGCAACTTCACATGTACATAAAGGTCATCTGCAGGGGACCACATAGCACAATATCGTACCTCAAGGTAAAATCCTTGAATGTGATTGGCCGATACGCATCACGTGGCCGTGTAACATTTTCTAATGTTACCCGGCATAATGTCACATGGATGGGCGTGGCTAAAACAAAATGGCTAACGTTTTTTTCATTTGACCGATTCGAATGTTTGAAGTCAGATATCAGGCACTCGAGCTCAGATCGAATCATATTTTGGTGTCGATTGGCGGGGTATCGGCGTATATAACTCGAATACATCAAGTGTTGCGTGGAGTAGAGGAAACAGCAGGCTAAACTGGCGTGAGAAATGGGTAGGCCTACCTCACCGACCGGTCCGCGCTGCCTGCATGGCAACCTCAATGTGTGTCGCATCTTGGTGACGTAATGACGTCATCGCATCTGTTGGTAGCAATGGCGCGAAATGCGCTCAGCGCTTCTCTCTTCGACTGACGTGACTGACTCGGCATGTAGGCCTAGATTTATGATCAATTTTGGTCATCTGTTACCGTTTATAATGCAGAGGTACGATATAGAAAATGGTGCCCTTTCATGTCGGGGGACAGACCGAAATGTCACCCCTCGAAAAAACATTGTTGACCTCGGCCGAAGCGGCCTCGGTCAACAATGTTTTCTCGGGGTGACATTTCGGTCTGTCCCCCTCCATGGCGGGCACCATTTTCTTATTGGAGCACTTTGGGTCAAGTCGTTCCTGAGTTACAGCACTTTGATGATTTTGCTCAATACGGTGGACCGCCGGTATAACCTACAGGCTAGCGGCTGAAACTTCACATGGACATAAAGATCATCTGCAGGGGGCCACATAGCACATTGGAGCGCTTTGGGTTAAGGCATTCCCGAGTTACAGCACTTTGATGATTTCCGGCTTACGCCACCTGGCGGCCATATTGGATGTCCAATCGGGCCGAAACTTTGCATGGACATAAAGGTCATCTGCAGGGGGCCACATAGCACATTGGAGCGCTTTGGGTTAAGGCGTTCCTGAGTTACAGCACTTTGATGATTTTTGGGTTATGCCACCTGGTGGCCATGTTTGAAGTCAAATCAGGCCGAAATTTGACATGAATGTAAAGGTCATCTAGATGGAGGTAAATATCAAATTTGAGCACTCTGCGTCAAGCCGTTCCTGAGTAATCGCACTTACATGATTTTCAGGTTACGCCACCTGGCGGCCATATTGGATGTCGAATCGGGCCGAAACTTGGTATTTTTTAAGGTACCCCTCCAATGCATGTTTATGCAAGATATGAAGTTGCTCGGTGAAATAATGACAAACTGTGGCAGGTTCGTCACTTTTGTCGAACTTTGACCTCTGTGACCTTGAAAAGTAGGTCAAATCAAAAACCCGTTATATATGTTATGTATCCTTATTAGCTACACCTATGATAAAAATTTGAAGATGATCTAGTCATTAGTTCAGGAGTTATTGTACTTTTTGTGTTTTTGGTTTCCGCCACCTGGTGGCCAAACTGAGAGTCGAATCGGACCGAAACTTGGTATCGTGGGTCATCTGACCTAGGGGTATATATGTACCAAGTTTCAGATCAATAGCTCCAGCGGTTACGAAACGTGCCCTGCTAACGGACGACGACGACGGACGACGACGACGACGACGAACGACGGACGCTGCACCATCGTAATAGCTCACCCCAGTGAGCTAAAAATAGTGGGGAATATTGACATGTACATTGTATACCCCGCCAGCACAAAAACCTTGGGCCAATGTTGGGCCAATAATGGCCAAGTTGGCTTACAACGTTGGGCCAACGTCGGCAAATGCCTGTTAACCAAATGTTCGCCATGTTGGCCCGACATCATCTTGCACACCGGCTTGACATTGGCCCAACACAGGTAAACGTAGGCAAATACCGGCTTAAGAAAAAGTGATGTCCTTTGTCAATTTCATATATTTTTTTCATTCTTAACATGGGGCCCACCGTCGCGGGGCCGACGCTGGACCAGCGTTTGGCAGTTCGCCTGAACAATAACTCTTGCCGATGTTGGGCCAACGCCACGCCAAGGTTGGCAAAACACCAAATGCTAGCCAGTGCTAGCCAATGTTGGACCAACACTGCCCCAAGGTTGGCAAAAACTGCCAATGTTGGCCAGTGTCTGCCGGGGTACAGTCAATGTCGGGCCGGTGTTGCAGGCTGGCTGGGTGGGGACAGACTGTAGATCTATGCAAATAGTGGTCGCTTTACAAAATGACTAGATGGTCAAACTATTCCGAATTATGAAATACCGGAGTTAAGTCTGGGAGTGAACACAAGAATGGAAAAAGAAAAGTTGTATCACTCAAGTGGAATAGTTTATTGAGACACGTGAGCCAATACACCGAAAAAAACGAAGGGATAGGATAGGCGTAGTTCGAGTATCAAGTGCATCGGGTACTGGTGTCTTCGTGTCCCACGTTCCACTCATGATCAACTTATCGAGTGCTGTTGGTACTGTTCGAGTACACTGAACGCTTCATCAAGCTGAAAATGAAACCGATGTACAGTTAGGTAGCCTACCTGTAGAGCTACAGGTCGATGTGAGTGATGAGCTACTGCCAGATTAGACACCACTCACGACCTGCCACGTTTCTTGAATTCCGAATAAAATCTGACCAGTCTGGTACGAGGGATGGAGAGGGAATCTGCAGGTCGGATGGATCGTAGGTTTGGCCCATGGACCTCTAAGCTCTAATTGCCCTGTTGAAATGTGCACCCAACCAAAAGCGGTCAAGAAACGGAAGGCTCACCTTCAAGGAAGTAGACAGCATGGATGTGGATGTTATCGGCCAATCTTATATGATCCATATGACCTACTGTTCATCCGTGAAGTCAAGCGTGTGTTTAGGGAGTTTAAGAAATCAAACGATAAACGTTAACTTTACGACAACGTTATTTTTCCTACTGTCAATTCACCAGATTATATTGCACTTTCGGTACAAAAAATGACGGTCGTAAAGTTAACGTTTATCGTTTGATTTCTTAAAGTGTCGATTACGTGTATGCCCCAATATTTATGTACATGTAGCCTATGTAGTTGTTCGGCTGCATTATTCGTCAAACTGAAAATTGTCATCTTTGACAGTTTTCTTGTGCTACTGCGACATTTTTGGTGGCTATACATGTACTTCACATCACTATGTTGTGTTCAATTTTCGGGGTATCTTTTTGGCGGAAGTTAGTGTCAACTTTTCTAACCGTCATAAATGACATTTAGTTTACCGTACGGTACTTCTTTGTTCTTAGCGCTCGCTCCCTTCGTCACCGCACACTGCAGTGACGAAGCAAGCGAGCGCCAAGAACCCCTGGGCCCGGTTGCACAAAAGCACTTAGGCGTAGTATCATTCTATCTCCTAGTTGGCAGTATGCGTTTGTATACGAAGTTAGAAGCCAACTAGGAGATAGAATGATACTACGCCTAGTATGTTTTTTTGTGCAACCGGGCCCTGATGTTCAGTAAGGCAACTGAGATTCACTTAAATGTACCCAGGCACTCACCTTTCAAAGGCTTCAGCAAACTCACTCTGAACATCATCAGCAGTTTCTTCCAAGAATGACCTCTTTTGCTCAGTGTTTTCATCTTGCTCGGATTCCGTCGTACAAACTGAAAGAACGATCGGCGATGCGATTACCAGACGAACAATTCGTTCCAGAGGTCAAACTCTCGGCGATATTCAAGCGAATGGCTCGCGGGGTTTGCTGTGGCGCCATGACAGTTGGTCATCGATATCAAGCACCATTTTGAGAAAAAGGCAAAAGAAGGATTTTAGTTTAATGGGAAATGCATTAGACAGCCAAACTTCGGAGGCGTATTCTGCAAAATCTGCCGCTTCAAAATCAATGGAAATAGTACAAAATGTACGTCTTGACCTACTGAATTTGAAAACGTCATTAACCCATTTTAACAAATTTTTAATGAAACCTCGTCCCCAGTGTTTACATTCGCACATTTGCACAGGTGTTGCATATGGCTGGAGCACGGCTTTGCCTGGAGGCTAGATTCACCCTCTATGGAAGGTACCACCAAAAATGTAAAAAAACCCGCGAGCTATTCGCTTTCACTTTCTGAGATAAATGGCTAACCCGTCAAAGCAATGAATCTCACATCTCATGGCTCCTACGTAGTGGCCAGCGATGAACACATGTGCAACGTGAGTAGGCCTATGGTATTTGTAAGTAAGGGAGTAGAGAAGTAGGCCTACTCTTGTGTATGGAAAGGCGAGCCCTCCTTTAGGGACCCCGTGTTGCGTCCCCATGTTACGTCATTCCTGGATCTCTGAGTGTTTTAGACGAAGATGCGGATGCATCGCGCACCCTCTAGTCCACGTCCTTATGTCGTTCTGCGGAAACATCGCGTTAGAGCAAATCTGAACCCGGGTTTAGGACCCTTATGAACCCGGCTCTAAGAAACGTCATGTTGCCAAAAAATCTTTTGCCGATTATAGCCTTAACACGATGTTTCCGCAGAACGACATTAGGACGTGGACTACTCTGCACCACGCCGCTCAGGGCATGTACGGATCTCCGTACCTCTGTCCTCCGCCTTGGTTCAAGTGCCCACCAGAACAACAATGTAGGCTAATTCATACACACAAATTCACAATAAAAGGAGTAATAACCAACCCTCTCCCCCAATCGGTTACTTCTCTACTCCGAAGTTGCAAATCCTTGGTAATATTCGAACTCATTTTGCTTAAATTTTGTCTTCCTTCAACCCAAAGACTGCTTGTTTGTTTTATTCGTACAATAAGATAAAACAAAAAAGCATTACAAAAGCCTGGGGTCGAGGCTTTACTGGCCCTTGGAGGAATTACCCTCCAAGACTGGCCCTAGGCAAAAGTGACAGACTGATATTTACACAAAATAGCGAAATAGAAAAAATATATAACCAGCAACAATTTAGAGGTGAAACATCGACGACAACTAAAAGAAGAGAGAATGAAAGTACACTCAAAGACTACTTACCTTGCGTCACCACAAAGACCACGAGCAGAAAGGCATAAAGGTACTTCATCTTTCCTCTGAGTCAGAATAAGAAACTAACATTTTACAAGGTTTAGCAGCAAAAAATGAATTGCAAGAAGGAACAGGTGTAACGTCGATCAGTGTTCCCCGTATTTCTGTGTTTTTCTTATTGTTTCCCTCCTGACGGATTAAGCAGCAACTAACCCAACAATAACCATTCTAGGCCGTGTCTATTGTTGGGGAACACTGAGCTACAGAAACACTCACAGATGTTACACCTGACGATCTGCTGAGGTGTTAAACCGGCCGATTTGGTGAAAACCAGGCGTTCGAACTGTGACCGGCAGATCGAGGAGTGTGAACGTCTAGTGTTTTTCAGGTAGATCTGGCCAAAGGGACTTGGCTGACCTCTTGTCACTAATAGGGAGGTTTCGCAAATCTAACGAAACACGAAGTACGAAATACGAAATTGGACTTCACTTCCATGACGTAATGTATTTCAGAAGATGGTTGGTACCGCAGATATCGCCTGCTGCAAGAGCGTCTTTTAGCGTATTGCGTTAAACGCAGGCTCTCCAGCCAACTTCTGGAACTTTTTAGGGCAAAATTTAGGGCATTTTCAGATTATTTTTAGGAATATTTAGGGAGGATTTAAGGTAATTTTAGGGTGTTTTAGGGCATTCAACGCGTGTTGAAAAGGTGTGAACTAGACAGCAGCAAGCATCAGTTGGCCTCCGTGGCATATGAGGGTCAGATCGAGGGGCAGCGGTAGCGACCGGTCGGCCTCTGGTGGCAAACCAGGGGCACGGGGGCAGCAGCAGCCCCCAATTTTCTGCTGATGGGGCACCGGTGGCAAAAACTGGTGGCCTTCTGATGGCAAATATTGGTGGGCCTCTGGTGGCAAACATCAGTGGTCCTCTGGCGGTGAATGCTGGTGGGCCTCTGGTGGCGAATGAGGGCAACACCAATTAGACTATTAGACACATGTCTTAATTAGCCAAAAATATTAAAACTATTAAATGAGTAACCCCTCCTCCGTCCATGTCCTTCAGGGGAATAGCTAGCTTTTATGGCCTGGGGGCAAAACTTTGCTGAGTCTAGAGAGTGAAGCCGGAGGGGGGGTCTTGGGGTCCTCCCGGAAGAAAAAATTGAAAATTTACATCCTCTCAGATGCTTTTCCCCACATCTTGACACCACAATAACTTGGCTTGAAGAGGGGAAATGACCTTTTAGAGGAAAAATTTGTTTTGTCCCTTTTCGCTCATGGGGACATTTGCCCCTTGCCCCCCCCCCTCTCCTTCAGAGTGGTTGCACCCACGGAAATCATAGGAAAATCATATTACGGTAATGTAACGTACATGTAGGCTTCATTGCCCTTACAAAGGTTCCTCATTTCCCTCTAATGACACCATGGGCCCCCAGCTATCCTACAGTACAGTGGTCCACCAGAAAAGTATTGTTTTCCATCCTGGATTACAATCCAAAGAGAAACCGGATTTGATCAATATGACAGCTAACATCAGCATGATGACAAGGACTTCGAAGAGATGCAAGTCACATCGACACTTACAGCGGCACAGCGGGATTATCGGAAGAGAAAATTAGGGATTTTTAGGGAAAATCGGCCAAATTGGCTTGAAATTAGGGATTTTTAGGGAGAGTAAAAAAAATTAGGGATTTTTAGGATTTTTAGGGCCGCTGGAAAGCCTGTAAACGGTAAGACTTACGGTGTATCTTGAATTTATAAATTTCCACTTCGTATCTCCGAAGTGGAAACGAAAGATAAATTTCAAAGTTTAATATACACCATAACTCTTTCGGTTTAACGAAATAAGCTAAAACACGCTCTTGCAGCAGGCGATATTTGCGGTACCAACCATCTCCTGAAATACATTACGTCATGGAAGTGAAGTCCAACTTCGTATTTCGTACTTCGTTTTTCGTCAGATTTGCGAAACCTCCCTATTGCCCGTTGTACACGGTAGGATTTTTTGGCAAAGAGGCTCATGAAGGGTGATTTCGGTCATACGCTACCGATTGCCTTGTTGAAAAGCGTTGTGAACACCCATTTAAGCCCCATTTATATTTCGCAGTGGATACCCGACCGTCGGTTCCCCAGTTCATAAAATTTTCTTGCGAACCCGACTGAAACTTCAACCAGTCGGGTCTCCAATTCATGGAATTTCCTTGTGGAACCGACTGAAATCTCAATCAGTCGTGTCTCCAGTTATGAAAATTCTTGGGGAGCCGACGAGATTTAGGCCTAGGCCTACCCGACGGAAGTTCTCAGTCAGGAAACTCTAATGATTCCCCCAAATGAACGCATAGGTCCCAGCAGCCTAGTGGTTGGCGTGCGTGGCTATCAAACTGGAGACCACGGGTTCGAATCCCGTCACGACAGCAGCTTTTTTCTATGAGTTTTTTTTTCTTGTCGATTTGATCAATATCGACCCGCGTGACTGTCAGAAAATGGTGAACAAAACCTTGCATTCTTGAGCCGAAATGAAAAAAATTTAGGCCCCTAGACCTCTGCAAGCGGCTGTCAACATTAACTGCAAAAGGAGAATATGGGGACAATGGACCCCGTCAAGAAAAAAATTAAAGATGACCATTCCGATTATCATTTTAGGCCTTTTGCAGTGCGCACTGTTGAAAAGTTAGGGTGCAGAAAAATTTACATCACGGTATACGAAGAAAAAAATCATTCTGCACGCATATACGACCGTCGGGGCCGCAAGAAATGCTCTGTACTGGGGAAACGACGGTCGGGTCTCGTAGCTGATAATTTAGGCTTGCAACCACGACGGGTCGGGGCTCGAAGATATTAAATTAGGCTTGCATATACGACCGTCGGGGCCGCAAGAAAAGCTCTGTACTGGGGACACGACGGTCGGGTCTGCAAGACAGCATATTTACTTGCGGAAACGACCGTCGTTTCTGCAAGACGAAATTGCGGGACCGACCGTCGGGTAAATATCTCCAGCCTTTATATTTTTTAGTACAAGAAAAATCCTACGTGTACAACGGGCATAAACTGTAAATGGTGTGATCACAAATAAAAATGTTGCACAACCCTCCACAGTCATTGTCATGGCTGACTGGCTTTACTGATTACGTCAACCCTACGGATAATCTAGTGTTGTGCAACACCACTATCTTTTGGTAAATGTGGTCTGGTCACATTCCTCAGTTCAACTCAGTGCCTTTGGCCAGAACGATATGAAAACGTCATCCACAAACAATGACGTCAGACGGCTGGTTTCATCAACATCGAGATCAGGATGTTCTCTCAGGAATTTCTGCCGGCAGTGATAGGATACATCGCTCAAGAGAAAAATTGAGTCGTACATAAATATATACTTACGTTCTGTGCTAGAGTTAGAGCAATGTCGACGATGGGGTGGGGATGAGATTCAGGCTCTGTCCAACTGATGTCTCAGCAAATCAACACAGGTTCAGATAATTATAACAAATTTGAGCACGCTGTCAGCTGTTACACCTCCGCCTCACACTAATGACGTCTGTCTCCTTTTTAGAAATATTTCATCGACATTCTTTTATTTTTATAAATATCAAAAGCCGAAATTGCATATTGCAGAAAATTTGCACATACTAGTACAATGTATTATGAAAACGTGCCAGCTGTGCGCATCACATATTTTTAATTTGGGGAATTTCAATTACATCTTATTCAGAACCGTGAACGAATCAAGCATACGCCAGATGCAGAAACTGCTTAACAATAATCATGTTGAGAGCTAGACGGTAATGAATTTTAATGACGGCACCTCCTACCAGTAATTGGAGACTACAATGTATCATTAAAATTCATTAAATCTAAACTTTTGGGGTAATTTCCAATTTCAATTACCGGTACATGATGTTGATGTCATGTGCAATTTTAGCGGAATAAAAAAAAAGAATATTCGATTGAATTTTGTTTGAAATGCAATGCACAGTACGACAACGAAAATTAGTACACCCAAGTCATATTCCGTAACTTGATATTCCACTTCACGCCGGGTTGTCTCTTTCCTCCAACACTCCAAGTCTTGGAGACCTAACGTTTGTACTGAACATTAAAACCTCCGGGCAGGCAGATCCAGCTGCAAACGGGTTGTTTATGTTGCTCCCTTGTAAAACTCAAACGTATCCCAACGAAGACCTTTAATATGCTCTATGGTATAAAGTACGGTACATGTATGTCGATACATCTAGATCTATACATTTTGACAGTGGCACTTTAAGTTCGACCGCTAAACTCCTCCGTGGTTTCTGATCGAAATGGCACCATTTTCACAGGGAACATCTAGACGTAGGCCTACATGTATACTATTTTCACAGGGAATGTTGAGAATGACATGGGGGTGGTCCTTAAGTGAATGACATATGCATCCTGCGAGTAGGCCTACTAGTACCTGTGCTCGCCACGGGAATTGAAAAATGGGCAATGCTCGTGTTGTGAACTGTACTTGTGCTCGACTCATGACTAGTCCCATAGGCCTATAGATAAATTTCGCTAGCAGCCATCTCGCCATAAATTAGGTCATCACCATGGGAACTTCCCCATGACGGATGGGAGAACCAATCATCTGCCACTCTGGAAGAAAATTACCATGGGTGACCTGCATTCTCAACTTAGAGCATTGAAATCTGTGGGCTTTCCCGAAGTATGACGGAAAGACCCGAGGTGTTCCGAATGGGGTGACTGATGACCTAACTTTGGCAAGATGGCTGCTAGCGAATCTCATCTGTATCATTTTCTAGGCTGATCTTTTACAGGCAGTATTTAGACACTTACTTTACTGGTCAAGCCCGTCGTCAATGGCTTTTATGAATATCAAGCCTCGAAGGCTTTTATCAATATCAGGTGGGCCCATATTCATAAAACGTTTTCATAAAAGTTTTCTGTTCGTCGTCTTCAAACGGAGGTTTTGCGAGGATATAAACTTAACTCTTTCAATCCCGGCCATTATTGGAAAAGACTGTCTTTTTGCAGGGGGTCCGACATGGGTGTAGTAATTTTGCTCTTACTCCTTAACCGTTCATGATTTCGAGGCCATTTTTTAACAGTGAATAGACAAGACCACGCTCGTTATTTCCTTCGCGAATGAAGCCCCTGCGACGTGGCGTTCTCGCACTGGCGCGTTTTGAAATGGCCAGCACTGCCGTTCGACAGGGCCAGTTTTAAGCACACTGACGTACAAATAAATTTGCTAAATATTTCTCGGTGGCGTGGCGTGCAAACTGGACATGTAGACCGACAGAGCGGCAAAAGCCCTTTCCAACAACGTCAATCCCAGCGACGCAACCCATTTGGAAGTATTTTTTCGCGATTTATGAAAAAAATGTCGCTAAACCCGAGGTTAAGAGAGGGGGCGGGAGCCCCCTCTCTTAACCTCTACTCGTGTATACTCTACTTTCATAGATTTAAGACCGGTTCTGGATATTCAAGCCACGCCCACTCTGTATAACTTTGACCTCATGGTTCGGATCCATGAATAGAGCTGACCATGTATGATTGACGACTTGCCTGCCCCTTTGTGCTATATTTACATCACAATTCGTAAGCAATGCCTCAATAACCTATGCCGAATGAGTAGGCCTACCGCATCCACTGACCGTGGGTTATTGCATAACGACTAGCACGGATAACTAGGCCCACCAGTAGGCCTATACGGGTGTTATTTGTTGAACATTTCTGTGAATGAGGAATCGGAGGAACTAATATCCCAGATGGCGCTGATGAACAACTCAGTCTTGACACTAGAGGCGCTGTAGGCGCTCCTTCAGGTTTTCCCAGTTGAAATCACCCGTGCTCAGCGTCTCCTCCGTATTTTTGCCCTAAAAACACGATGAAATGCCATCCAAGTGCTGTATTCCGGGTTGCGATAACGAAGGGGGTCATGCCTTCCCCAAGTGTC
>NMRB01002616.1:35959-47491 GCA_002633025.1 Notospermus geniculatus | reverse complement strand
CTTAGGCCTGCCTTTTATGATCGCTGACCCCACCCGTCATGCACATGGCTTATGTCATGTGTTAATTGGTCCTGTTTGGTACACACACACTGCTGACTCGCCTTTGTTTGATAATCAGACCACTAATTAGGTTGCCGGTGGTCGTGTTACCGAGGTGCTAATTGCCACTTGGGACAGCCAAAGCTGTGGTCGCGGTCTGGATAGCGGGGTGGTCGCGTTAGTGAAACTCTCCAAAGGGAAATAAAGAGAAAAACAATCGGGACAATTGAAAACTGGTCGTCTTTCCGGGGTGGTCGCGTTATAGGGGTGGTCGTCGACCGGGGTTCCACTGTAATACACCCAAAACACGAAGTTGTTTGAGTATTAGAGCAATTTCAAACGAATAGTTTAGTTGGGAACATCAAACCGCGGGTGCCAGCTTCGGTGTGATTCGCCTCAAAATTGGTATATCGCGCATGCGCAGTATTCCTGAAGTCGTCAGCCCTTTCCAGTGGTGTTGTAGGAGCGTCAACCCACTGGGGACGAGTTTGGGCTTGTGGGTGATGTGATATTAGTCTCGTGCCACCAGACTCTGCAATTTTCAATTTTAGAGTCTGGTCCAGATGGTACCTTTTGCTTGTAAAAACCATCATGGCGGACAATCTACCGCCGATGACGTAGAACACAATGCACAATCAAAGCAAAAAGCATTCAGCGTGCGAGTAAAACTGCAGTATTTGTACCCTTTGCTGTTAGCCCTACCGCACTTTTTATACTACAATTTCGTCCTCAATCGAAAAATTATACACATACCTGTCGGAATTCCAATGAAAGACACTATAAATTGACTTGACAACACAGATTGAGGCGATTCCATCTCGCTAATTTTCACGGTTCGAGTGATCTGGGCGCAGCCATTATTCCTCCTGCAGCCTACGTCACCAACTTTTGAGATCCATGACGCATTGGTAGTGACTAGCCAATCAGCGAAGCTCCTCTTATTTTGAATTTTCGGAATAAGAAAATTCAATGGGAATTTCGTCCCGTGCCAGACCCTCGGTCTGGCGACCTCGGAGTCCCTCGGAGTATGACCGAGGGGCTGGTTGCGCGAGACTAATGTGATATGTGTGATAGCTTGACACCGGTACGCGAGCGCCACCTGTTGTCTTCGTCTCGCAACGTCCTTTTCGTGCTGCATGCTGTCTTCGTCTCGTAGATTGTTTCTAGTGCTCAACAACATTTTCTCCATGCAAGACATGATGACATGATGTATTATTTATGCAAAACAATGTCTTCGTCTCCCTACAGAAAAAGTGTCTTCTGCATGGTTGTTTGTTCTCGTTTCGCAACCTCTTTGTTCTCGTTCGTTATCTTTGTTCTCGTTTCGACGTCTCTTTTTTGCACTTATAACCGCCCATAGCAGTCACCGTGCGAGCTACAATTTTGACGTCATCCAGAACTGGCCGACATCGCTCCGTCATGCATTCATGTCCGTGCAGTGTGACATCGCTCCTCTCGGTGTACGAGATTTCACAAATCGCAGACATAGCAGCCTACTACCATGACTACTACATGTACTACACACATGACACATGCTACACATGCATGACATGATGATACATACATGACATACATGACATAGGCTAGATCATGATCATGATGATGTAGGCCTAGGCCTAGGCCTAGCACTGACTAGGTACAGTACACTGATAGCTACATACATGTCATGTCATAGGCCTAGGCCCTAGTGCATGGGCCATGGCCATGATGGCCTGGCATGCATGCATGGGCCATGCATGGCATGCATGGCAATGACATGAAAAATGAACATGTGAATGACATCAACATAGGCTAGGCCTTATCGCACCTAGCACATGGCTAATCAGCATAAAATCAGGGAGCGACTTGAATATTCACTACATCGGCGGGCGCAATAATTCTTAAAAAGCAAAGAGGCAGGCAGGCAGGAACTACTTATTTAACTCGGATCGACTTTCTTTCCTCGGGAGCGAGAGGCCCGCGCGCGGAGAAAAAAGTCAATCTCAAATCGCCATTTTTTTGCTCGCACCTGCCTGCTTTCCGTTGGAGCGTTTCCGCGTGCGGAATCTGTGCGGAAAAGTCGATCCAATCCATTTTCATTGGCTGTTTCCATGAAAGCGTTTTGGCAATCGCGAGATCAGCACGAGGGGATCGACTTTGCTTTCTCGCGAGCGAGAGACCCGCGCGCGGGAAAAAAAGTCGATGTCGCATCGACTTTTTTTCCAACTGGAACATGGGGTCATATGAATCAAGAGTAGCAAATGCTTTTACTTGAATTTTGCAGTACAAATGTATTAGGCAATGCTGTACATGAAGTAAACGCATTTGCTCGTCTTTATTCATATGACACATGGTTTTTGAGCCATGTTGAAAGTATGTACGCGGCCGCAGATCGTCAGGGGCACACGACAGCAGTACCAATTCGGCGCCAACCACCCTGTGTCGTAACGCGTGAATGGAAAAGGTCACAAAACTCGTACGCGTCTCGCTTGCCTCCGCGCGTGTAACTCGCGCGCTGAAACGCTCCAATGGAAAGCAGGCTGCGCGTTTTGAATTTTGAGCCATGTTGAAAAGACCGGTATGTACGCGATAGCAGTACCAATTCGGCGCGAACCTTCTGTATCGTAAAGGCTCGTTTCCACAGACGCGTTTCACGCTGCGTGATGCGTCAAATCTTTTGTTATTTTCCGCCGCTCTGCTTCCAAACAATGGGCGAAGCGTCAAAACGCTCACGCTACCGCTTCTGTGGAAACGAGCCTTAACGCGTGAATGGAAACGGTTACAAAACCCGCAGGCGTCTCGCTTGCCTCCGCGCTTGTAAATCGCGCGCGGAATCGCTCCAATGGAAAGCAGGCCTTAAGGCTCGTTTCCACAGACGCGTTTCACGCTGCGTGATGCGTCAAATCTTTTGTTATTTGCCGCCGCTCTGCTTCCAAACAATGGGCAAAGCGTCAAAACGCTCACGCTACCGCTTCTGTGGAAACGAGCCTTTATAGGGATACACTGAACGCGATTTACCCATCGCGCGCGATTTTCGCACGAATCTCTTTTGTTTCGGAGGCATTGCGGCATGAAATAACAAAGAAACAACGCGCGCGATGGGTAATCGCGTTCAGTGTATCCCTAGCCTAAGTGTATAGCCTAAAGCCTAGTTTATACTTCGACGCAGGACCATCGGCGTCTGACGCGCGATCAAAATCTGGATGCCAACATAATGAAGTAGCTTATGTCGGCGTACAGATTTTGATCGTGCGTCGGACGCCGATGGTCCTGCGTCGAAGTATAAACTAGGCTTAACGCGTGAATGGAAAAGGTTACAAAACTCGCACGCGTTTCTCGCTTGCCTCCGCACAATCGCGCGCGGAAACGCTCCAATGGAAAGCAGGCAGGTGCGAGCAAAAAAAGGCGATTTGAGATTGACTTTTTCTCCGCGCGCGGGCCTCTCGCTCCCGAGGAAAGAAAGTCGATCCTCTCGCGCTTGTCTCGGGATTCCTGAAACGCGGTCATGGAAACGGCTAAGTGAAAATGAATTGGGTCGACTTTTCGGCACAGAATTCCGCGCACGAAAACGCTCCAATGGAAAGCAGGCCTATAAGGTCTCGGGCCACTTGTGCGTTTTGCGCTGCGTGATGCGTCAAATCTTTTGTTATTTTCCGCCGTTCTGCTTCCTAACAAAAGATTTGACGCATCACGCAGCGCAAAACGCACAAGTGGCCCGAGACCTTTAGTGTATCCCTAGCCTAACGCGTGAATGGAAAAGGTTACAAAACTCGCACGCGTCTCGCTTGCCTCCGCACAATCGCGCGCGGAAACGCTCCAATGGAAAGCAGGCCTACGGACATGACGGACCTTCGGTGTTAGAACAACCGTGCCCAGACAGATCCAATGAATGGCCAAGGCCAAAGAACCAGACTGAGGTGCGATTTTTCGTGGGTTTGGCTTCGTCCTATCGGAAGTATACAAGGAATTTTGCTCATATCGCCAGACCTCTACAAAAATTGATTGAAAAGAAAACTCCGTTTCAGTGGACAGAGGATGCTAGTCGCGAATCCAGGATTTGGGAAAAGAGGGAGCACCCTGTGCTGCTAAACATTGAAATGCTCCAAATTCCAGAATTTTACGGTCGATTTTTCAGATTTGTTGGCCAAAAGGGGGCACCTGACCCGTGTGCCCCCCCCCCTTGAATCCGCGCCTGATGCTGAAGAGTCTTTCCCTGAGTATCTTATGTGTTTCCTTTCGTGAGTCAGCGTTTCTGTATTAAATTTTTGCGAATTACAACATTGCTTATTTCGTCATGTCGAACTGGTGGCCCGCACTGATCAGTGGCGGATCCAGGATTTTGTCGAACTGGTGGCCCGCACTGATCAGGGGCGGATCCAGGATTTTGCCTACGGGGGGTGCAGACTGGGCCAAAAGGGCAATACCCTAAGGAAAAGCCCAGGGGTTGTTTCATAAAGTGACTTTAAGCTAATGGTACCATCAACTTCAATGCATTTTCCATTTGGTTAAAGGTGCCATTAGCTTAAAGTCACTTTTTGGAACAAGCCCCAGGCCTCTTCACAGAGAGACTAATTCCCGCTGTACATGATCAAATTTTTCATTCAATTTTCTGAATATGCTCAATAAAGGCCCAAATGCGGGTTTATACATTGAAGCCCCTAATAGGCCCGGAATGTGAATTAAAAAAAATTGATTAAAAATTTGATCGTGTGCAGCGGGCATGCGATTTAAACATTATAACATCATATGCTATGTAAACAACGGATTCAAATTTACATCGATTTCCGTTTGAAGCCCGGAATTCGAATTCGTTATATGTCTAAAGAGCATCGGAGTCTTCGATGAAAGGTGCGAGTGACCTGGACAGGGCCATAGTCCCTATAGCAGCGAGCGCCATAGTCCATCGGCGGGGGTCCGGGGGCCACCCCCGAGAAAATTTTTGAAAATAGAGTGCTTTTACGCCATTTCCCGGCATGAAAATGCCTTTTTCAGGTCTGTGCCGAAGAACGCACTCTCTGCCGAAAGAGGCATCCTATAGAGGCGAAATATCGGGGAAAATTTTGAAAATAAAGAGTGCTTTTACGCCATTTCCCGGCATGGAAATGCCTTTTTCGGCTCTGTGCCGAAGAAGGCACTCTCTGCCGAAAAGGCACCCTATGCCGAAAAAGGACACTCTGGCCCGGAAGGGGGGGGTATATACGCACCCCCTGCTCCCCCTGGATCCGCCCCTGGCTGATCCAGTTGATTTGCGACGACCCATATCTCGGTTCGATATTATCAGGAATAACAAGGATAATCGGGTGGCCCAAAAACAACGTGCCGAACTTCAAATCTTGATATTCTCAACAACTGCCCATTATAATTCAATGAAATTTGGTGCTGTATCATTTCAAGATGTTTTGTTTAACGTGTGAAATTTTTGCATTTATACCTTTGGTATTAGGGCCCTATCACTTAATATAAAAATAATAAATGGTAAAAAAATGTGATTCCGGAATCCAATAAGATACGAAAAACCCATCCAGAACTTCAAATTGTTATTTCTCAATAACTATTCATTATAACCCCAAGAAAATTTATTCAATACTGTTCCGTGGCAATGTTTCTACAATGTGAAAGTTTCAGCTCAATATCTTCGGCATTAAGACTGTGGCACCAAATATAAAAACCACAGTAATCATTGATCATATTTAAGAGACAATGGTGAAACTTTGAAACGCTAGATTCAAATATGGCGTTTTAGTAATGAGCCACGGCGTAGACATTGGAATTATTGGATTAGTACTTTCACATATTAGAGCCAATATCACGAGGCGGTGTTAGACAAAATTTCATTTTGTAGTCAAGTGTTATTGAGAAATGAAAATTTAAAGTTCTGGAAATTTTTATCCACCCGTTTCTTATAGGACTCCGGAATCGCATTTTTTCCCTATGATTTTAAAATTGAGTGATACGGCCCTAATACCAAAGCTATCAAATCAAAAATTTTACACTTAAACAAAACATGTTTAAATGATATGGTGCCAAATTTCGTTGAATTATAACGGACAGTTGTTGAAAAATCAAAAATGAAAATCAAAAGCAAAATGATTAGGCCTAATCACAGTCTTATGGATCGATTTGCCCCTTCGCCACCACCAACATTCACCGCCAGAGGACCACTGGTGTTTGCCACCAGAGACCCACCAGTTTTTGCCACCGGTGGCCCATCAGCGGGAAATTGGGGACTGCCGCTGCCCACCCGCATGCCCCCTGGTTTGCCACTGGATGCTTAGGTCCGTATTCTAGATTATTAAGCTTCCTTTAGTCTAAGGTTTACCTTTAGCTATTGTTTGCAGGGCGGAATATGAAATAGAAATCGGGTTTCCAAGGTGAAAGACACCGCTTCCTACCAGGATCGAACCCACGAACCCTCGCATAGGCCTATGGCAACAATCGCCAGCACCCAGGGGCACGCCTTAAACCACTAGGCCAAATCCCCATCTTCAAAAAAGATGGTTCAATGACCCGTGTCCAAACGAGGCGTCCATAAGTACCCTGCGAGCAGCCCAAACAATCTCAGAACCCAAACAGTTTTATGTTATACAAGGGTCACAAATAAAGGAGCCACAAGTAAAGAATATGAAATAGAAATCGGGTTTCCAAGGTGAAAGACACTGCTTCCTACCAGGATCGAACCCACGAACCCTCGCATATGGCAACAATCGCCAGCACCCAGGGGCACACGCCTTAAACCACTAGGCCAAATCCCCATCTTCAAAAAAGATGGTTCAATGACCCGTGTCCAAACGAGGGCGGAATACAAAAGCTTAAAGTGGACCTTTGTGAGTTAAGGAGGCTTCTAGAATACGGGCCTTAGTCTGGGTACCGGTACTATAGTGTAAGCGTTTTGAGGTGGCCTACCTTGCTTACATTGGGCCATTTGGACGTCTTCGGGCTGAAGATATATCGGAGGCTCTCATGGGAGGTCTTCAGATTCGCCGCGTCGCGGCGTTCCGGGAACATGGCGTCCAGACGCTTGTTCGATCCCCAGATTCGAAACAGCGGCTGGGTGACCGAGACTATCACAGCGAAGGTCTGACCCTACTACAATAGCAAAGTAAAGGACTTTTCAAAAACCTGGTTTTTGGATCCAAAACGCTACTTACATGTCCAAAAACTTAGTTTCTGCAAAATCTTAGATTTCAAGTCAAAAACTAACTTTTTTTGGACAATCGGCTTGCCATAGATCTGTCAGACCGTTACCGTTGTGTGATGACGTCACAACAATCGGTGTAGTCGACTAACGCAGGCCAGGAAGGTCTAATTCGCAAAAAAGATGTTCGTTGATTTAAAAACACCATTGAGTAAAACACAAGCGTACCTGTATAAGACACAAAAACCTTCTTATTACAAAATCTCTGTATCAAAATATTTCTACAATATTTAAATGTGAATTATTTTAATCACAGATGTTTCTTAGAGGAAATTTGTATCGGTGATTGGAATAAATGAGCAAAATCTATAATTTGTGACGTCACGTTTTGCACGGACGCCATTGGCCGAATGGGATTTGACGTCGGGATTTGAACATCAAGTGCGGCAGGCATGGGAGATAACACACGGCAGAACATGGTAAAAAACAATAACATCATGACATGTTGCGATCTGTATATGTAGAATTCCCATAATTTGAATCTCTAGATGTGAGAAACTCGGCATTTTATGTGGTTGTTGTTGTAGTGGCTGCTTTCACTTCTTCTTAGGCTAGTGCTTGAGTCAGCCAGGAAGCCAGCCAGCCCAGTCCAGCATCTCATGTCGATGATCTGCATGCATGCATGCGCATGTGATGTGCATGCAGCATGCCATAGGCCCACGACACGTGCAGTGAGCATGTGCATGCAGAGCATGTGCAGTCGGTCAGTCATGGCAGCAGTGCGGTGGCCGGTGCACTCACTCATTGCTCATCATCATGCAAACAACGCAGACAGTGGAAATGGAATGTCCCCACACACTGACAGTGACACACATTATTCACCTGTGCATGTCGTCCGGACATGGTCAGTGAGGACTCAAGCTCCCGATCGGCGGGAGAAATAGAAAATTCACCACAATTCGGAGAATTCGGAGCGACTTGAGGAGCGACTTGAAAATTCACTGCCATTTCCATCGGCAGTTATTAATGCCACCAACCGGGACGGTAGTCCTCCGCGCGGAACTACTTTTTTTCTGACTCCGAGAGAACCAGCCCCATCTGTGATATATCGAGATTCCTCCGCTGGAACTATTTTTTCAATGTAGTGAATATTCAAGTCAGGCCTAAAATCAGCGAAGCGGAACGGGCCCAACCATCAGCGCCCCCGCAGTACATTCACAATGCATCGCCCTGTGCATGGCCTGCATTTTTTCTAAACAATGGCCAATAAAAGCAACTTCCAAAAGCCGGATGTGCCAAAACTAACTAGCTACGTGGGAGGCGTTATGAGGTGATTCAAATCGGTCAAATATTGACTACCGATCGTTCTTGCGATCGCAAAAAATCGATGGTTAATTCCAAAAGATTACATTCCAAGAGCACATGTCATGATGTTATCATCATGGTGGCCCTCACGTGTCAGTTATTGACCAATCAGCGTGGGGGTTGCACGATAATATGATAATGTTTTGGCGTTGTTTACATGGACTAATCATCGATTTTTGGCGATCGCGAAGACGATCAGTGGTCATTCTCAATAATTGATCCACTTGAATCACTTTATACCGCCGCCCACATAGCTAGTTAGTTTAGGCACATCAGGCTTTTGGAAGTGACTTTTATTGGCCAATGTTGACAAAAAATGCACGCCATGCACAGGGCGATGCATTGTGAATGTACTGCGGGGGCGCTGATGGTTGGGCCTTTTCCGCTTCGCTGATTTATGCTGATTGGCCATGTGCTAGTGCTAGGCCTACATACATGGCCTATAGGCCTAATCCAATCGGATAGGCTAACATGACTTTGAAACATAGCGCCTAGGCCGTAGGCCTAGCGCCTAGGCCTACCGACCGGTAGGATGAGTAGGCCTATGTCGTATGATCATGATGATGAAAGCACCGTGTTCGCGTGTACCATGTGTACGTGTCAGTGTAGCCTAGGCTGGTAGGCACGCCTATTTAACCCTTTAATGGCCTATCTAATATTTTAGATATAATATAATATTAGGCCTAGGCCTAGATATATAATTAGATATAATATTTTAGGCCTAGGCCTATCTAATATTTTTTTAGGGTAGGCCTAGCTGGGCTAGGCCAAGGGCAAGGCTAGGGCCTAGCTACACTCTTGGAGGAATTAGGGGCCTATACTGTCAGTAGGCCTAGGCCCTATAATTCCTCCAACAAGCATGGATCAAGGGATTGCCCATTTTCATCCAAACTTGGAGGAATTATTATAGACTAGGCTACATGTAGGCCTAGGCCGATAGTATAATTCCTCCAAGATCCAAACTATTGCTAGCCTAGGCCTAGTGTTAGGCTACTTAGGTTAGGCCTAGGCCTAATTATACAATGACTACTACGGCCCAAAAATCAGTGAGTTAGTTCATGCCTTTGATTGATTGTATAGACCCTATATGTGTGTCATATTCATAAAAAGCGGTTCGATTGTTAGAACCGTCTTAGGCCAGTTCCAAGTGCAGTGCAGTGGTTGACCACACTTGGAACTGGCCTAAGACGGTTGTAACGAAAGAACCGCTTTATGAATACAACCCTATAAGCCTACAAATAATATGCTTCTGTCTCATATCTTTTAAAATTTTTAGGGATCTGGGATCTGATCGTCTATGAGTATTGAGTTGACCTCGATTGGCATGATGGCAACAGGTGGATCACCATCTCATGCTCCTCCAATATGTCAGGAGCAGGCCTTACTGGAGTCCTTCTTTACGTGCTTGAGTCAGTTTGCATACGACAAGGCGAAGGAATTAATGGTAATTTGACAACTTCATCAATCAATTCTCTGTGATGGCTGTGTGCTATGCAAGGCTTAGATTTGATAGATAATTTGCTGGTTGTCGTAGCCTTTGCAAAATAGCCACCATCACAGTTTCTCAGGTACTGGTGTTGTTTCCTGCAGAGCATTTCCTCGCTCCATAGACAATTCTGACCATAAGGCAATTCTCAAGTTGACGTAAATGACAAAGAACTGCGCACTTCCACCGAAATCGCAACTTCGATCTGAACCTGAATAATGCGACCCAGAGAACCCCACGACAGTGACTTTGAAGACATTGCGTCAGAGTCGGCAATAGCTGATCCCATGGATTGCATCATGTCACCCGGTTTCAGATCGAGGTGGTGGTTGCAATTTCGGCGGAAGTGCACAGATCAGCGAATTCGAGAATCGTCTATTGTAGTCAGGATTTCCGTCGGCATGCTCAACCTCTGAAGTCTCACTAAGTTGCAGCAACTACAGTGCAACCTCGCTATAATGAACCTCGATACAACGAACTCCCGGATATAACGAACCCTACCCAATGGACCCCAAAATTTTCACTAAAGGGCTATTTTTCAGGTTCACCCTCCAGCCCCAGTCAGCTGGTTGATCCAACTCTGTCGGGCGTGTGCAATTTGCCGTGAAACTAATCACATTCAATGAATACATATTACAAATTACATGTACTTAATGTGTTGTTTACCGGTAATTACCTGTTTGCTTAATTTGGATTTTAATAACAAATTGAGACATCGAAACTTTTGTTTAGCAGTGACAGCGCACACATGTCAATGCAGGGTTCAAAATTCATGACCATTTGGTCTAAAATGCGACTTGGATTTTGCTCTGTGCGACCCGAAAATTTGATGTCCTAATGCATTTTGTATTGTGTGCGACTTGATTTTTTTTGCCTGTGCGACCTGACCAAAATCTGCTTTTTCAGAACATGAACTTTGATCCCTGCAATGTACATCGTCGGACCATTGCCATTGACCATACAGACTCGCCTTTGTCGGATTCCTCGCTATAACGAACCCCTCGCTATAATGAACTTTACCCTTGGATCCCAAGCAGTTCATTATAGTGAGGTTGCACTGTATCTGCAATAGTAATCTTTGTAATGTTATTCAGATGTGTTTCCTTTTTCAGGAGAAGGAACGCGATACCCACAAAGCCACATTTGGTTCCTCCTGGGGCCTTCTCCTGCATGCCCTGGCAAATATGGCTGTCAATGAAAAAACCTACTCATCTCTTGATTACTTGGGTTTAAAATGGTTCGGTCGGAAGGATGTGGTCAGTATTTATTACTCTCTGATGATTTTCTCTCAGTTGAGATATTGGGCCATACCCCGGTATTTTAGAACATTCCTTAACATTAAGGTCCACCTTAAATTTATTGTTCTCGATGGTTTTTTAAGGTCGACCTTAATGTTAAGAAATGTTCTAAAATACGACCCATTGCCTTGAACCAGAAAATTTGATGGAATTCACATTTGCTTACCCTTCCAGTAATGGTTTATCGGGGTATCTATTTTGTGGTAAACGTAATTCCCAGTGCCAAATCA
>NMRB01002616.1:0-18058 GCA_002633025.1 Notospermus geniculatus | reverse complement strand
TTTGTATAAAAAACACATCAAAAGAGGATATCAGGTATTTAAGCCGTTCTGCTTCTTGATAGACTGACAGTGTTCTCCACACCAGTTAAAAAAAGGGCGGCCCGCCCCTCTTAAAAATACCGACGGCAAAATCCACCTCTCTTAAAAATGGCCCGCCCCTCTTAAAAATTCGTCCGCCCTAATATTTATGGTTTAGATCGCTCAATTATGCATCTCAGATGCTCAGAAAACGCACCTCAGACAGAGCACCTAAAATCCAAATTTCGCTGGGGGAGGGCCCCACACCCCCCGCCAGAAGGCACCTCGCGCGATGCCTTAGGCACCACGCCCACTGCCGCCCCTCTTAGGCCAAAACCCGTGGAGAACACTGATGCAAGACTGACATTTTTGATTTCGGGAATAGCGTGATTTAGCTGTACGATACTATGATCTCGTGATTTATGACCTTGCTCTGCAGAAGCTACAGATCTTTTTGACTGTATGTAAATGTAATATCACTAAATAAAAATACTGCATCATCATCATCATCATCATCATTCATTGCAGATATTCCGTGCCATTGACCCTGGACTGTCTTGGAAATATTCCGACTCTCATTGTGATAACAGTCTCCAACCTGCTGAATTTAGTCGCTGTGTAGCTGAGCTGGCCAAGCACTTAGGATCAAAGGAGCAGCTGGCAAAGAAAATTCTGCTGAAGAAAACCTCATGAGATTCTATTTACACGGTGAGTGATAAACGTTTCCAACTCTAGAACTTAGGTTTTTTAGCTCACTTTGATAAACCCAATTATATGTTGTCTGCAAAATTATTTCATAAATAAAATAAACTGCTTTATTACATGTATCTCCTAGTGTTCTAGTGTTCTTGTTTTGTTGTAGAAACTTCAAACTTGGCATGGTTGAAGGTGTTGTCTAGTGTTATACAATGTACATGTAGAACATGCATGTTATGAATACATGTACAACTTCTCATCTCCACAGTGTCTTGCCATTTTGCCTTCTTCCCATTTTGCCTATTCCCCATTTTGCCCTTTCCCATTTTGCCTTCTTCCCATTTCACCTTCTTCCCATATCAATTCGCCCAATTCAGCCTTGACAAGCTTCTTTACTTTAGATTCCCCTTGCCATTACCAGAGAAAGACGTTACCTATTTTCAGTTATTTCTTTGGTGCGTTTTGTCATGACTTTTGTGGCACACCTATGTCGGTAATTTTTCCCATTTTTTACTGCAAAGGACAAGTTCCATGACTCCGAATGGTATACAAAGGGATAAAAAAGAAAAAACAGTGCTTCACGTACAGTACAGGTCACAATTGACATCCCTAAGGCTTCGCGTAGGTTACTCGTAAGTTACGAGTAACTTACGCGTAGCTCACGGCTTTGGTTTCGCGAAACTAACCGCGTAACTAGCCAAAATCGCGTAACTCGCCTCGTAAATCACTGCGTAGCTAGCAAAATTCGCGTAACTCACCTCGTAAGCTACGCGTAACATAGCTCGTGAGTTGTTGCGTAAGTTACGAGTGACTTACGCGAATTTAGGGATGTCAATTGTGACCTGTACTGTAAGAAAGGCGCAATCACGCTCGCGCCTGCAAAATTGCGCCGAGGAGCTCAATTGACCATGCTCCTCGGCATCCTTGAAGTTAAGGCGTGAGTGTGAACAGCTCTCCTTCACGAGTGTGAACAGCTCTCCTCAAGCCTTTGAGGAGCTCACCTCATTGAGCTCCTGCAGATTTCAAATGTGAAGCACTGAAAAAAGAGAGGGCATATTTGATACTGTTCTAAAGATAAGATTATATGCAGAATACAGGGGTGGATCCAGAATCATGGGAAAGAGGGGCTCAGCCAGCACACATCGTGGAAAACCTCGCTCAAATTTTAACATCTTTTCAGAATTTCAAAATTTCCCGGTCTATTTTAAAGATTTTCCACAAAAAGGAGGGGGCACGGGCCGGGTGTGCCCCCTTGGATCCGCGCCTGGAATACTGATTAAGTATCAGCCAGAAGGGTTAAAAGTGTCTATTTGTATAGCCACCTGCTCTGTTTACCATCCTTGATACACACAATCAGCGTGAATCACTGGCACGACCGGAGAGCGATGTCACAATCTCGATTGATTTCTTTCTATTCTAAGCGAGCCATCGCTTCGATCATCATGATTGCTTATCCCTTATGCATGTGAGTGAGGAGGGACGATAGCTCGGTCGTGGCAAGAAGGGAACAATGAAAAAATTGTGTGGAGATGTGAGGGCCACTAAGTGTGTGTCACAGCATCATTGGCTCTAAATTCTTAAGCAGGCCTTCCAAAATTGCAAGAACACTCACATCCTGTATATCTTTAGTCTACATGTCTTTTCTGGTATCTTTATTTTCTGGTCTCTCCAACTGAAAAGTGCCTGAAGAGGGTCGAAAATGCGCAAGATTCTGGAAGTTGACTTCTTGATATTTACCACCTTGTGTGTCAATTTTTGTGCTTTCTTCTTTTGATATTTAGTCTACATGTACTTGTGTTTTAGGACGTACCGGGTACTTTAGTTTGTTTTTCAGCATGATTCGGGACTTTTGGTCACTGCAAGCTGTTGAAGTTGGTCAGAATTTCAATGATCGAAGTTTGAAGTGCATGTACATATGTACTGATGTAGGTGTCTGAGTGAAAAAAAAAATCACAGTTTGGGATTTCATGCATTTTAAATTTAGGTCATTTAGGGGAAGAAATGGACATTTTGAAATACAGAAAATGCTTGGGGGAAAATTTCCAATTACTAAAAAAATTACTGAAAGAGGTTTTTGCTAATTTCGGGACGACATTCAATATTTTACACCTTATTTACGGCGTGGAAGGCGTGTAATTGAAAGGACTGCAATAAGAAGGTCATTGATCCTGAACCCGTCACACATTTCCTAAATGTTGATCGATCAATCTATTGAGCATACAAACGTTCCAATCTGTCGCAGGATTTTTCCCACCAAATTGTCGTATGGACTGCATGGTTGGCATTTCTCATCACATGAAGTGTTCGGCTCTGTGATGTATGCAAATATTCTATTCATCCTCGGATTGATTTGAAAGTCTTTCATCCGTACCCTAAGCTTCCCGTTCATGCAGATAAAAGCATATTCATTTGCTGTGAATCTTGTATTTGAGCCATAATAACTTGAGATTGGACAAAATCCTTTCTGATTGCCTGCCACTTACATGACTTTTTTTCGTCAAGTGGGATATTGATTAATGGACTCCCCCCCCCCCCTCGCCATTCATTCTTTGATACAGTGGTAAAGTAGAAACATCCTTTGGTGATAGAGGAATCCTTTGTTTTGTCAAATTCCCCAAATTCGTACTGCACTATACATGTACATGTAGTCATGTAGTGTGGCATGTGGGGTCAGCTTCCACTGGTAGTGTACTCACTTTGGCTTGGGTGTATTTCAAAAAAAAATTTTTCCAGGAGTGCAAATGCCAACTAAGAGCATTGTACATGTTTCAGTGTTTCCACCAGAGGGGGGGACAGGGGGCGCTAACCCCCCTTAAACATTAAAAAATCTGAATTTGTGTGTTTGACCAAGAAATCTATCAAATTTTCTCTTAATACCCCCCTTAAAAAAAATTCCTGGTGGAAACACTGTATTTTAGCTTCTCATCAAACAATGCCGGTGACATTAATGTTACATGTATGTACATGTAGGAGGAAACCGGAGCCCCAGAGAAGCCTACGATGTTGAGGAGACATCGTCCTCTCTACCACAAAGCCAACTGGGGATGACTTCACCACCTCATGTCTTTTTCTCCATGCCACTCTGACATGCCGTTGGGACTCACATTCTCATGAACTTGAATTGAAATGTACACCAACTGTACCATTCATGTGTCCCTGAAAAAAATTGAGGAGCCCTGACAGCCTAGTGGTTATCACGTCCGCTCAGCAAGCGGCAGGTCCGGGGTTCGAATCCAACCCGGGCCATCATGGCCATATGTGACCCGCTCTGGCAAAACCAGTCGCATGTCGCTCTCAGCTTGGCAGGTTGAGACCAAAATGTTTGTCACTTTCAGTATTGTCTGGCTATTGTGAAATCTGAAAGAATCTATTTCTTCCATTCAATCTCTCCTGGTGTCATCTTACATGTAGTTTGTTGAGGCTCAACTTCTGAGCGACATGCGACTGCTTTTGCCAGAGCGGGTCACAAATGGGTATCATTCCCGGCTCTTCAGGTCTGTCGCATGAGACAGTAAGCCGTGGTGCCTTGTACCTTGTTTCTTTGCAAAGGCAAGTATTAGTTACCCCATCCAAGTGAGAAATTGGAATAGCTTGAGATGGCCTCTTCCGTACTCGCCAGGGCCAATAATGCTATTGCTTCGGCCCTGACAGAAAAATGTAATACAAATACAAAAAAAAATTCCAGTCCAACCCCTTGGGATACGGCTACCAAGGTGATGAATACCATTGTACTGTAATTACAATTTATCATCCACTCAAAACGTCCCACGAGCCATAATCCAAAATGTCGTGGTAATCAATTTTATTTTCCCGACTTGATGATTGACTTTCTCCACCAGTGATGGATTCCCTTCCAAGACAGCTGCAGGCTCTTGCCATGACAAATTGATAGCTTTCCCAGCTAACTATCCGTTAATGGATTTTGCCTCCGTTGCTCTAATGGTTCTTGTTCAAACTAATGAGGCTTCTGTCTGAATTTAAATCGGCTTCTTGCCCGCTACCAGTTCCATTTGAATCTCAGGAGAAGGGGTCGACTGGGTGTAAGTGTGGGATGGGTATTTTGGGGTGCCAATATGGTTACTTAACTTGGTTATGCACTGTGGCATGCAACTTAAGACCCCCCAGGGTCTCGGTCAGAAATTTTTTTGGGGGTACTAATTTCTTCAAAATCAGCAAAAACCCCATGAAAAAAGAAAACGGCCCTTTCCTGTTCCTTTGAGGGGACTAGCATAGTACCCTTAGTACCCTCTGGCAGAAACGCTGACAGTGTAGTCAGTAGGCCTACCGGCACATTCTAAGGCTCCTTAACTCTAAGGTCCACTTTAAGCTTTTGTATTTTGCCCTGCAAAAAATAGCTAAAGATAAACCTTTGACTTAAGGAAGGTTCTAGAATACGGCCCTATAGACTGGAATTCTGGCATATCGGTGTTCTCCACGGGGTTTGGTCTAAGAGGGGCGGCGGTGGGCCTGATGCTGAAGACACCGCACGAGGAGCCAAAGGCACCTTGTGGCGGGGGGTCTGCGGGCCTCCCCCAGCGAAATTTGGATTTTAGGTGCTCTGAGATGCGTTTTCTGAGCATCTGAGATGCATAATTGAGCGATCTAAATCATAAATGTTAGGGCGGATGAATTTTTAAGAGGGGCGGGCCGTTTTTAAGAGGGGCGGATTTTACCGTCGGTATTTTTAAGAGGGGCGACCCACTCTTTATTTAACTGGTGTGGAGAACACTGCATGTCTGGCNATTCTAAGGCTCCTTAACTCTAAGGTCCACTTTAAGCTTTTGTATTTTGCCCTGCAAAAAATAGCTAAAGATAAACCTTTGACTTAAGGAAGGTTCTAGAATACGGCCCTATAGACTGGAATTCTGGCATATCGGTGTTCTCCACGGGGTTTGGTCTAAGAGGGGCGGCGGTGGGCCTGATGCTGAAGACACCGCCCGAGGAGCCAAAGGCGCCTTGTGGCGGGGGGTCTGCGGGCCTCCCCCAGCGAAATTTGGATTTTAGGTGCTCTGAGATGCGTTTTCTGAGCATCTGAGATGCATAATTGAGCGATCTAAATCATAAATGTTATTAGGGCGGATGAATTTTTAAGAGGGGCGGGGTATTTTTAAGAGGGGCGACCCACTCTTTATTTAACTGGTGTGGAGAACACTGCATGTCTGGCCCATGACTAATGGCCAGCTGTCATACTCTAGTTTCATCAATTTGAGACCGGTTCTGGATATTCAAGCCACGCCCATTCTGTATAACGTTGACCTCATGGTTCGAATCCATGAATAGAGCTGACCATGTATGATTGACATCTTGCCTGCCCCTTTGTGCTATGTTTACATCACAATTCGTAAGCAATGCCTGGATAACCGATGCTGAATGAGTTGGCCTACCGCACTCACTGCCGTGGGTTTTGCATAACGACTAGCACGGATAACTAGGCCCACCAGTAGGCATATACGGGTGTTATTTGTTGAACATTTCTGTGAATTACCCTGTTACGTCATGGTCCCCGAACGACAAAACCCAAGGGAAAGTTAATCAATCGCACGGTACAGAGATTAAACCACAAATAGCAATCTGTGTATCTGTACTGACAACCACGAGTCACTTTCAACCCACCAGCACGAGTGGAAAATGTGCGCCAATGAACAACAAGAGACCGTGGCCTATTCACGCTGTCCTGCCCGGGGGCGGTCACAGGCACTTATAATGAACCGGTCTTAAATCGATAAAACTAGAGTACATGTATATACATGTACATACATGTAACCTTTCATCCATTTCCAAATGAAGAGAATATGCAATTTTTTCACTCGAAACTCAGCTTGTGCTCCAAATCTTGAAGAAGAAGACAGCAATAAATTTGGCGTAATGCCACGTTTTTCCTATTCATTCTAACTCCACGAGGATTGCAAGGGAAAATTTCTAAAATCCTAATGACCCTTTGGCCTGATGAAGTATTCATGTCCCACTCCAACCGAATCATCAGGATGTTTCCCCATTATCGTGATTGCGGGGATGTGAAGCACTTTACGTCTAACCATATGAAGTAAACCTTGATGGGCTAGCTATTCACGAATGAGTCAATCTAACTTCGTTACTTGAACTGCATTTCTGAATCCATCTCCGCTATACTTGAGATGATGAGTAGTAGCTTTCATTTTGGAATTTTCCTTCGTCGGAGAGTGGATCACATGCATCTGAACTATCTTGCAGACAGCTACATTGGTCGACTGCGTTTAGAATGGTTGAAGAATCATCTTTACTTTATTTGGTTCTTCTCAGGGGCATCGCATGAGACAGCAGATGTAAATCAGGGTTTTCTGCCAGAAATTGAAAGAAGGGACGCCGACGGTATACCAGCTTGCTGGGTGCCACAGCTGCCCTCTAGTTGGGCCTGGGGCAGGGTTCTCATTTGGAAAATTGCCTTGGCACACAAAAAATGCTTAGTGTCACTGAACTTCAAGTTACTTGGCATATTTTCTGAGATTCTGGCAATAGTAATAGCATAAAAAATGTGCTTTGACTCTTGAACTTAGCACGCAAAATGTGCTTATCTCACGTTAACTAATTACATGTAAAAGGCATATTTTTAGCTTCCCTGAATGTACATAGAGTGCTCCATAAACATGATAAATAGTATATGGTGCTTCCCAGAGGTTGCGAGACTGAGAACTTGGTGGGGTCTGAATGAGATCGAAGGGACCCAACCACGCTTGCTGGGTTCACGGTGCAACCTCCCACCCAGTGCGAACCACTGCTTAGTGTGATTTTCAAATGTGCATGGCTAGAGATTTATGACACATTATATGTGTTTCTGCTATGAATATTGGCATAAAAAATATGCTTACAGGAAAATAATTAGCACAAAATCTGAGCATGCAGGGGACTGTAGAGGCATTTCAGACTCTGTAGCGTATACATTGTATGCTATTTTTTTAACACGAATGAGAACTCTGGCCTGGGGCCTCCCTCAGAAAAATTTGTTTTTTAACCCTGAAAATGCATTTTCCTGGCATTCAGAAGAAGTCTGCATTGCTCAGCAGACAGAATGGGTAGATACCCCCTTCTTCCGGCCATGGGGGTGATTTGTACCTCTGCTGGAAGACCCCGTAAATATTGCACAAGTGATGTCTTGAAAAAATCTTCCTTTTGATAGAGTACATTTGTTTCTGAGTAACATGTTGGAATGCTAGTCCAGTGCACAATAAATTTGTTTGTTCATGTGATTCTTGCCTCCGGAGGTGGTGGCACACTATCAGAGTGATAAATTTTCTGGTGTTTGCATCGTGACTAATGACTGAATTTGCATACTTACTGTTTTTGTGTGGCATGCAAACACAACAGCGCTGATTCAGTCAGACCGTATCACATGAAAGATGTTTTGCGGATGTCAGGTCACACTGCGATTGGCTGCGCTACGACGGAACAGTCGGCATCAGGTGTCGCAAGAACAGTCAGGTCACAATAACGAAAAAATGTGTACGATCATCGTGGAACAGGCAGCATCTGCGCGCAGGGAATCGTAACCGTGTTCAGGTCACCTGCGACTACAGCATCGCAAAGTTCTCGCAATCATGGTACTTGTGATCATGTGACTTTTTCAAGATGGCAGCGCCCATGCAGGGTATGAAAACGCTCGTCACTGATTGGTTAACGAAAATACACCAACTTTCGGATAATCGCATGACATCGCAACTCAAGTCAGGTCGACTGCAACTGGATTACGCCTGTCGGGATCATGATTCGTCGTGGCGCGCAGAAGTTCAACATGTTGAACTCTTGCGATCCGTGATCTTCATGGTCGGCGACTGATTCCGATCGTCGCAAGTGAGATGCAACTGCAGTCATGTCACACCAGATCGGCTACTGATTTGTTCCACGCTGTCGTGCCCCCAGACGCAAAGTGATCCAGAAAAGTCGGCGTGCGCCTGTTCTGTGCCATCGCAAGGTCGACCTGACATCCGCATTTGGCTACATCACGGAAAATGAACTAGAACATCCACTCCCGCTGAACTTCTTATAAAAATGCTATTTGTGTAAGTTTTTTCTTTGTCTTTATCCTATCATGTCTTAGGCCGTGCGTCCTCACAGAATGACAACTTCAACTATACAAAAACCAATACTGCATCTGCACTCAAGGCAGGCTTTTCCATTGCAAGAAAATTGGGCACTCACGCAAATCAGAATTGTGTAGTTCTTTCACTAGATTTATTGGTTTTCTTAATATTCTACTTAGAATGGCTGAGTGGTTGCTTATATCTCCAATTACCATCTCTGCGGAGCTTATTGCTGACGACTGCCTCCGTACAAAAGGAGTAGCGCTTGTCATGTATATTTGCCCTGCCTCGTCTGGAAACAGAGATTGCGAGTTGGGTGATGCGGACTGATTGAATTTTTGTACCAAGAGTGCTGACGATTTCTTGAGTAGTGCTGGTAATATAATTGACCTACCAGTTGTATAATATACATGTAGCGAGTTTTCGCAAATCTGATGAAACACAATGTACAAAATACGAAATTCAACTTCATTTCCAGGATTGTCGGTGATATGTACTGACGTGAATATCGTGAGTTGCATCGGACCGGGAGCCAGTTTAACGATCACGGGTGCTGCCACCTGCACGAAGGAATAAAACTAGTTTGCCGACCATATTTGTAAACAAACCAGCTTGTTTACAACTTCGGCGTCTAACTCCTTTAATGCATCTCTGGAGACGGTTGGTACCACATAATGTCCCTGCTGCCAGTGCATCTTTTAGCATACATGTGTATCATGTTAGACTGAGAGAGTTATGGTGCATCTTGAATTTTTAAATTTCCACTTCGTATATAAGAAGTGGAAATGAAAGATAAATTTCAAAGTTTAATATACACCGTAACTCTATCGGGTGAACGTCATACGCTGAAAGACGCTCTTGCAGCAGGCGATATTTGTGGACCCACCATCTCCTGAAATGCATTACGTCATGGGAAGTCCAATTTCGTATTTCGTACTTCGTGTTTGGTCAGATTTGACAAAGGGTGTTTAAGACTAAAGCCTTGTTCACACTGCAGGCGCGGTGCGATTCGCGCCTGATTGTTTCCACTGTTAAGCCTATAGCTGTTCACACTTGCGATGCGGAAAGAAGGTTGTAGTCCTTTGTTCAGATCGCGCCGCATTGCACCACGCCTGCAGTGTGAACCAGGCTTTAGATGCATGTAACTTTGACAAATGCATGGTTGAAGTGCGTGCATTTAGTGAAGTTACAAGCGTCTAAGTCTTAAACACCCTTTGTGAAATCGGCCCATAGTATTTTCCAAGTCTCTCCAGGAACGCGGTATGTTCTATAGAATACCCTCTAGCTTCATTTCCCATCGTTCCCGCGTAGGATGACAGGCCAAACTTGATGTCACACTGACCACATTCTTTACCTATTCCCAAAGAGACTCACCCCAATATAACTGCACTGTATACAAATTTCTCCATTGGACGCCCCAGTGATAGAATGCAGACTAATGGTAAGTGGTCTTCCACTTACTTGAGTTGGTCATTTCCCAAAGGGGAGGGATAGGAAAGGCAGCTTAATGGTTATATGTCATCTATTTTTGATGATGTCTACCAAGAGAAGGCTCTCTGTGTTTAGGTTAGGCATGGGTGGGAGGATTCAGCTGGAAACCGAAGATTACAGAAACTGTTTGGGACAAATCGGCAATTTTTTTTGCTGGATGTTCCACATTGAATTCAGCTTTAACCCGTTAACTGGGTAGGGCATCATTATTACGTCATCACGAAATCCGGGGAACCCCCGAAAATCCCCGAGGATCTCAGCTTGCGTAGGACGTAATAGTACGCCCTGCAAGGAAATGGCGCTTCACAGTGCGTAGGATGTTATGTCACGTCCTGCCCAAATACTTCTGGGGCAAATTTTTTTCTGAAAAAGAAAATTTTTTCAAAAATTAATTACACAGTTAACGGGTAAAAGGACCATGGGATGCGATCTCTAAGAGGTATTTTGACTTTGTTTGTTGTGCAGGCAGGAGAGCTTGGTCCATATCCAACTCCGCCACTTTGCCCTTACTCGATAGCCTCTGCCGGGTCCAGAGAAAGCAGGCCTCTGACCCCGGTTCGGGAGTGGGCACTGCCACTTAGAGGGAGCCATCTAGCGGCAGTAATACAAACTACAGAAAAAAACATTACAAAATGTACATAGTACAACGGGGCCACTCGCTGACAACGTAGTAAGTCTCTGGGGGTTGAAGAGTGCGCCACTCTCCAATCCCAGGGACTAAGTACAGCGACAGTGGTGCCTGCGGTCGAGAAAAAGTGGCAACACCGCGGTTCTTTAAATTGACATTCTGATAAAAACCTCCAGCCTCCAGTCCTGATAATCAATAATTGCAAGAATTATTTGATTAAGTTGAGTATATTTGAGAACAACTTAATCAAATAATTATAAGTTGAATATATTTGAGAACACGTCTTGTGTATTCAGCTTAAGCCTTTGTCCATCATTGATCAGGCACCACTTGACATGTGGTGCCCAACGGCAGTTTAGACTGAAGTCCAGCTTTCATGCAAGTAAAATGAGCTACATACTGCATGTATTTTTGAATATACTGTGGTCTCGGAGTTATGCCGGATTCGACTCCATATCCACCCATTGGTTCTGGGGAATTTGGGGTTCGGCCTGTGGACTGAAATTGCGGTGTGGGCGGATATGAATGATACTGAGACACGCCCCGATACCAAATCATTTTTGTTTGGGCTATACCTTCCCTAAAAGTACGGCTAGGCCTGACCGCCCCCAGTCCGGCATAACTCCGAGACCACAGTATTTTTGTGCAATACTTTAGTCAATGTCCACTACTGTAAAAAAAGAATACAATGCATCAAATCACAGACTGTGAAAGTGAGTTGCAGCATAAGTTTCATAAATCATTCTTGAAAAATTTACGTGGAAATTTTGCTCCAACACATTACAGTGATTTTTTTAGTAACAGCTGTTGTATCGTATGCAGTACATGTTAAAAAAAGCTCAACCAGTGCTAGAGCAAACAAGAACAAGCCGATTCCTGTGGATTCATTTTAGTTAGCCAAACTTCAGAGGCGTTTTCTGCAAAATCTGCCGCTTCGAAATCAATTTGAATAGTATTAGTACAAAATGTACATTTTGACCGACTGCAGAATTTGAAAATGTCATTAACCCATTTTAACAAATTTTTAATGGAACCTCGTCCCCAGGTGCACGTTCGCATACACATGTATTTGCACAGGTTTTGCCTATGACTGGAGCACGGCTTTGCCTGGAGACTAGGTTCACTCTCTATGGGAGGTACCACCAAAAATCAAAACAAACCCCGGGAGCCATTCGCTTTAAAGCCCCACTGTATTGAATGTGAAAAACGCAAATCATCGCCGCGATTCTCGCACGACGTCAGCGTAGTGTAAAATGTACTACGCTCTGTCAGAATACATTACAGCTCTCCCTGCAGGTTTTTCCAATGCGTGCTGAAAACTAGGCCTTGATTTTGCGAAGTGCGTATCAGGCAAGCATTTTGGGGACCTTCACGAGGCTATGGGACCTCTATGTGCACTCTCCTAACTTTTTGAAAATATCGTAAAATTCAATACTGTGGGGCTTTAAGTTGGAAATTCTTTTGAAATTATGGAGGTCCAACTCACAACACATACATTTCAAATAATAGGTGAAATGTACGTGTTCAAATGCTCAACACTCCAAGAATAACAGATGGTTCACATATGGTTTGTGCCGATCTTGATGGTCTCTCCTTCATGTCCTTCAAATCAAGTACTCAACACGTCCACTCTGTATAATGAACGTATCATATTCTGTTCATGTCTGTCCACTCCATCAGATCTTACAGTCATTAGCTCCTCGTTACTGTCGTAGCTCTCTGGCGGGCTGCGGGCTGCGTTATCAAAGTTGTCATGACTAAGTACGAAGAACCGTTATTGGCATATCTGACTGGACTATGTTTAAAGATAATATATCACGACTTCATTGTTTACATTTAATGTTTGTAAACATGGATGTTTACATTATGTTATTTCGGACTTTTGGGACATGCCAACCCACCAAATTGAATATTTTCAGTATCAAAGGAATTTCTAGAGGGGCAAGCCACCAACAAATTACTCACAAGACAAACAAAAACGAGACATAAACAAACAAAATGTAAATAAACAATGAATTTCGTGGCCCGCGAAAATATCCGTGATACATTATCTTTAATACTATTGCAAGTGGTGTGCAATCAGCAGAATCAATCAAGTGATAGTGTGTGTGACGTACTCGATCCCCGATATTCTGGGAAGTTAGCACCTCGATCAAAAAATAAGGTTTTTGGTAATTCAGAAAATTTTGATGCTGAAAGTCCTTATGTGGATGTCAGGTCACACTGCGATTGCCTGCGCTACGACGGAACAGTCGGCATCAGGTGTCGCAAGCACGGTCTGGTCACAAAAACGAAAAATGCGTACGATCGTCGTGGAACACAGGGTTCTCCACATGGTTTGAAACAGACCGGGCGATGGTGACGACACACAATTATTGGAAGCCGCTGCCGCACGCGCGTCCTCAGGGGGTCCGGAGGCCTCCCCCAGAAAAATCTGCAATCTAGAATAGCCCTGAATGCGATTTCCGGGCATTTCGGAACACAAACCTAGCTCCTGTTGGTGCTTGGAAAACCTCATTCTTATTTAAAGTGAATAATTTTGACCGGGTGGCAATTTTTTTAGACCGGGCAGCGGATTTTTAGACCGGGTGCTGAGATCAACCCTGCATTTTAGAACGGGTGCCGCGCCCGTTCTGTTACACTAGTGCGGCAGCATCTGCGCGCAGGGAATCGTAACCGTGTTCAGGTCACCTGCAACTACAGCATCGCAAAGTTCTCGCATTCATGTGATTTGTGATCATGTGACTTTCTCAAGATGGCAGCGCCAGGGTATGAAAATGCTGATCACTGATTGGTTAACTAAAATACACCCAACTTTTGGATAATCGCATGACGTCGTAAGTCAGGTCGACTGCGACTGGATTACACCCGTCCGGATCATGATTCGTCATGGCGCAGAAGTTGAACATGTTCAACTCTTGCGATCCGTGATCTTTTTGGTCGGCGACTGATCCTGATCGTCGGAAGTGAGACGCTACTGCAGTCCTGTCACACCAGATCGGTCACTGATTTGTTCCACGCTGTCGTGCCTCAGACACAAAGTGATCCAGAAAAGTCAGCGTGCGCCTGTTCTGTGCCATTGCAAGGTCGACCTGACATCAGCATTAGATTTGAAAGGAGAAGCTTTTTCGACGAACCGCACTGAATGATTTTCTCAAAGAGTGTGAAGTGATTGAGTGAACTCGCCATAAGCAATGCTTTGGTGATGAGACTCATGCTGCAATGCACATCTAGCACTTGTGAACTTCCTTTTGAAACTTTCCTCAGAAACTTTCCTCAGAAAAGTGAGCGAAATGCTCGTACTCAAGGAGTGGAATTTTTGCAGTACATCCTCTTCTTGATAGTGGCCTCAAGGCATATTATTTCCACGTGAATGGTTTCTGCTGTAGTTTGGCTGTTCTGTGGGCTACTCAGTGACAGAAAACTACCGAAGGAGTGTCATTGCATAGTGTAAATTGAAGAGGGAACGGTGGAAATCGGAATTTGTGAGGCATTTCTTGCTAGAAACCCCTTGAGGTGTCCGGGTTTCCGCCAGGGGTACTCAGGTAGTGAAAAAGTACCCTTGAAGAAGTCGGGGTCAGTACCCTCAAAAATTTGTGAAAATTTGAATTTTTTTTTGCATACACTAGTTTTAGATGTACCGGTACATGTAAAAAAAGTAGAAACTACATAGAAAATCTCCAGTAGCAATACCTTAAAGAGATCCTGGAGGAAACCCTGGGTATGACACACTGAGTGATGTTGCTTTTCAAGCAAAAAAACCCCAAACTCTAAGCTTTATCGACAAGCAACAGGGTGTAAGTGTGAAGAATCATTTCCAGTCGATGATCTTGATGAGGTTGGTTCACAGAATTTAATGCATCGTGCCGCAAGAATTGTGAAGAGGAGATTGATTTGCTGTCACATGCAATAAATCTCACGCATTTGAAGTAAAAACTTCCTTTCAAATTTCTTTCCTGGGACAAATTCAAATCGATCATTTTTCCATCTTTATTAACCGTGCACGCTGACGTGGTTGAGTTTACACAATCAATTATTCATGCGGAGGTTCTATTCAGTCGTCTCAAAGTCTGCATGTCTGGACCGAAAAATAGGTGCCAGTGCGTGAGTGGTATGGCTGGCCAGTAGATGGTTCTACTCCTACCTAGGCCGAGCCACAGTCTTTGTATGTCAGATGTTCTCTAGGCATCTTTGGTTAAGCCCAGGTCACACTGTGGCGACTTAGGTGGGCGAATCCCCACGAACTAGAATGAAATGGTCCATGGCCCATGTAGGCCTACATACAGTACCTTGCACAATTGACCTCCCTTCCGCGCCGCGCACCATCCGCGTACTACATGCAGCGTCATGCACGTACCGTCCTCGTATCTTCCGAGGACGTGGCGCAGCGTCATGGAAGGCATGCAGTGAAGACGTAACGTCATTCACCCGACGTCACGCAACAGAGACGCGTGACGTACCCATACCATACGCGATGAACTGAAGCCTACCTTCCTCGTCACGTACGGGGAAGGTACGCGGATTTAGGGAGGTCAGTTGTGCCAGGTACTGTACTTCTCTCTGTCATTACACTATTATGTCCAAAGGGGTGAGCACATGGTCCATGGACCATTTCATTCTAGTTCGCGGGGATTTGCCCGTCTAAAGTCGCCACAGTGTGACCTGGGCTTTACGGGGACTTGGGGTCTCCGACGTCCTGGGAGAGTACAGTAGGGGGCGATTCTTGCAAAGTTGGAGGGTGCATTAGATACATTTACTTCGGAAACATTTGGTCAGGACCATAGCTGGGTACAAATGGAGAACGGCAATAGTACGTTACCCTACGGCCATCCAACGAAAAATCCTTTGAGGCTGGCGTAGTGTTACATATGGAAGGGCGTAGTGTTGCGTACTTTTGTTTTGTGTGGGTCCAGGGACTACGCCAATCCTGCACGCGGCAAATTTATTTCATGAGTACGCGGCCTTATTTCGGCGTACTCGCCGCACAACGCAAAATTTCTTGCCTCCGGTGGTCTTATTACTGGCGTCACAACAGGACTGTCAAACCCAGCTGCAATGTAAATCGTTTTGTGCACATTTTTCATTCCCAATGGAGGCATGTGGCACACCGACACCACGGGAGTGTTTATTTCGCTCCATCCTGTAGGCCTATAATCCTGGCGTTGCAGTTTCACAGCTGCTGACTCAGCTTGCTCCCATCCCATCCATTACAACACAACCATTGATTTTTATAATCGCAGACAGTTAATGCCAGAGGGGACGCATTTCAATTTCTTAATTGGATTCAGTAGTGGTTGAATACATTCGCGCAATATCTCTAATTGAGCCACTGGATCTGGTTGCTTTCGACTTTGATCATGATCTCGAGTATTGCTTTCAGCAACTGTACTTTTGCAATCCTCTTTCCAGTCCAAGATAAAGAATAGCACAAAATTGACACATAAAATGATAATAAGCAAAAAGTCAATCTCCAGAATTCACAAATTTTCGACACCAACCGGGGTCTTTTTTAGCTCACTCGTGAGCTTTTATCGTCCTGCGGCGTCCGTCGTCGTCGTCGTCCGTCGTTGTCCGTTAGCAGGGCACGTTTCGTAACCGCTGGAGCTATTGATCTGAAACTTAGTACATATATACCCCTAGGTCAGATGACCTATGACACCAAGCTTCGGTCCGATTCGATTCTTGGCTTGGCCTCCAGGTGGCCAAAACCAAAAACACAAAAAGTGCAATAACTCCTGAACTAATGACCCGATCGATCCAATATGGCCGCCAGGCGGCATAACCCAACAATCATAGTCCCGCAACTTGGGAATGACTTGACGCAGATTGCTCATAACTGACATGTACCTCTCTCTGTCATTACACTGTATGTCCAAACGAGTGAGCACATGGTCCATGGACCATTTCATCAAGTGGAACTTTACAATCAAACTCTCTTTCCAGTCCCAGACTATATACACTGATATTCAGAGTCCAGTTGTTTCTGGCGATTTGAGCCTAGCGTACATCACACTTGCGACTGGAGACTACTATAGTTGCCACTGAGCTACTGGCGACTGGGGAGTCTAGCTGGAACTGGAGGCGACTGATCAGTCGCCAGAAAGGGCCGATATACGCACCCCTGCGACTCGCTGGAACTGATTTTGCCAGTCGCCGCGAGTTGCACATGTTCAACTTTCAGCACTATTTGTTTGATTTGTGTTGAGGAGGCAACAAATTATTCTTTCCGTTGATGCAAAACGTGGCGTATCTGGCGTCGGTTTGCCGCTGCACTTCTGAACCACGACTCCTTTTACGGAATCTAAAACCCCAACGCCTCCAGCATCGCTTTCAATTAAAATGTCACAGATCTAAAAATAATGTGGAAAAAATGTCTCAACTAATGCATCTGATGAGATGTGGATTTCAATTTTCTTTCCTTTTGATGACAGTGGTTTGGTTTTGCTTGAGAATTAATACTGATGTCTGATGGAAATAAATGGTGGTGAATTTATGGTGCAGATAGCACCAGTTCGGATTTTGTTTGTTCTTCAACTCTTCGTAGACTTGTAATATGACACGTGGACAATGGCTTGGTAAACCTAAAGCATGGCGCACACGAGCGATTTATTGAGCGATTTTCTAGGCGACTAGCCTTGCGACTACAGGAGCGACTGAACATATTTTTAGTTTTTTTACTTTTTTTTGACTCGTTTGCGACAAATGCTTCACTGGGAGATCAGTGATGTTGCGGATGACATAACTGATCGACCTCAAAGGTAATTATCGCATGCAACCTAGTAGTCGCATCGGTAGTCGCCCCCATTTTAGTCGCTCGTGTGCGCCATGCTTAAAGGTGCGTTCACACGTTCACCATGAACTGAATTCTGTTGGGTTTTGTGGTGTGATTCCCGCATGGCTTCAATGCTATTGCGATGCAGACATCTGCTTGTGGACAAACGTTTCATATCTGGAGAGCACGGCATCAACAAACAGTTCTGGTAAAAGGCCCAGTGTCTTTGACAGGTCAGAAGTTTCCACGTCATCCCACTCAAAATGCCGTATGCACTTCCCTCACTACTCATCAAATAAGGCCACACTTTTTAGCCCGCTTGGCCGCAAGGCCCAGCAGGGCTTATGCTGTGGTTGGGGTCATTGAGTGGTGGTCTGTCGTGCGTCAAGACGTACGTAC